>CAUYOR010179270.1:0-21448 GCA_963573925.1 Callimico goeldii | reverse complement strand
CTGGTCTTGAACTCCTGACCTCAGGTGATCCACCCACCTCAGCCTCCCAAAGTGCTTTGTTTACAGGCATGAGCCACTGTGCCCCGCCTCGTTTTTTTTTTTTTTTTTTTTTTTCTGAGATGGAGGTTCCCCCCTGTTACCCAGGCTGGAGTGCCATGGCCCAATCTTGGCTGACTGCAACCTCTGCCTCCCAAATTCAAGCCATTTTCCTACCTCAGCCTCCCAAGTACTTGGGATTACAGGCATGTGCTACCACACCCAGCTAACTTTCTGTATTTTCAGTAGAGACAGAGTTTCTCCGTGTTGGTCAGGCTGGTCTCGAACTCCTGACCTCAGGTGGTGCACCCGCCTCAGCCTCCCAAAGCGCTGGGATTACAGGCGTGAGCCACTGTGACCAGCCTTTTTTTTTAAATTGTCCTCCCTCCCTCCCTTTCTTCCTTCCTTCTTTCTGTTTCTTTCTTTCTTTCCTTTCTTTTTCTCTCTTTCTTCCTTCCTTCCTTTTCTTTTTCTTTCTTCCTTTCTTTTTCTTTCTCTCTTTCTTCCTTCCTTCCTACCTTCCTTCTCTCTCTCTCTCTCTCTCTCTCTCTCTCTCTCTCTCTCTCTCTCTCTCTCTATCTTTCTTTCTTTATTTTTTTACAAGGTAATACTTTGTTGCCCAGGCTGGAGTGCAGTGGTAGGACCTTGGCTCACTTCAACCTCCACCTCCCTGGTTCAAGCAATTCTCCTGCCTGAGCCTCTTGAATAGTTGGGATTACAGACTCACATCACCATGCACAGATAATTTTTGTATTTTAGTAGAGATGCGGGGTTCACCATGTTGGCCAGGCTGGTCTTCCAAAATGCTGAGATTACAGACAAGAGCCACCTCGCTCAGCCGCCTTTCCATTTTTCTTTTCTCTTTTCTTTTCTTTTTCTTTTTCTTTTTCTTTTTCTTTTTTTTTTTTGAGACAGAGTTTCGCTCTTGTTAACCAAGCTGGAGTGCAATGGCACGATCTCGGCTCACCACAACCTCCGCCTCCTGGGTTAAGGCAATTCTCCTGCCTCAGCCTCCTGAGTAGCTGGGATTACAGGCACACACCACCATGCCCAGCTAATTTTTTGTATTTTTAGTAGAGATGGGGTTTCACTGTGTTGACCAGGATGGTCTCGATCTCTTGACCTCGTGATCCACCTGCCTCGGCCTCCCAAAGTGCAGGGGTTACAGGCGTGAGCCACTGCGCCTGGCAAAATTTCATTTTTAATACAGCTCCAGGGAGGGGATGAAAGAAAGAAGGACACCTAAACACTTTTATTTCTAAGAAAGTTATTAGAATAAGCCAAGAACTAAGCCAGGGATGGGGCCTCTCACCACATTTGCTGATGATAGTAGTTAACAAAAGCTAACATTCATTGAACGCTGAGCTGGGTACTGTGCTACAGTACTCTATATCCATTATTACATTTCATCCTCACAACAAAGCCATGAGTAGGAGCTCCTAGTACTACTTGCCAGGTGATTCACTTACTTCTTAATGGCAATACACTTCATAATAATGAAAGTGACCCGGAAATCCACGAACTTCTTGGTTCCCTGGAAGAAATGGTGAACTCCAGTTGAAAGCTTCTGAAGGAGTAAATCAATAACTGTGAATATGCAGCACCCATGACCCAGGCTCCAAATATTCAACAAAACCCCGTGGAAAGGGCTTGTTTCTCTTAAATCTTGAAGACAAGATTCCCATGGTCTATTTTCCAGACCCTAAATAGGCCCCATCTCTACAGGCCACAGAGCTGTTACCAGTAGAGCAGTCTTGAGAGAAGGCGGCTATGTTTAATAATTAGCTTAAGGTGAGGGCAGAGCCCCTGCTTAGCAAATGTAGCCCAATAAAGCAATCAAGAGCAGGTCAAAAGCGCTTCCCAAGTAGGGTCTGGAGAGAGGCACTAACTACAAAGATGGTTTCAGGTTTCATCAAGAACTAGAAATGGGCAGAGAAGGCATTCACCAAGCAGTGACTTCTGAAGCCATCCAAGACATGTCTCCTGGGCTCAAGGGGAGAATATTGCCATGAAAATTATTACTGGGTAGTGCTCCTAGACCAAGCCCTGATCAGTAGAAAGCAATGAAAATGATCTCATGGGGTCCCCATCACTCAGGCCCTGGGAGTGTCTATTAATCACAGTGAGCATTAGGGAGGATTGTTGAGACACTGGTGATCTTTGAACCTTTGTGATTCCCTGTGTGCTCAGTGTCTGATAGCTTTTGGTCTGCTAACAAATCTCCTTTATGCACACAGTTTGACCTCTGAACTTCCAAGGGGGAGGAATTGGAATCAGCCTATGGGAGAAGAGATAGCTCTAGGATTCTGGGTGGGAACTTGAAGAGATAAAAGAACATCCTTGAAAGAGAACCTCACCCTTTGCATCTCATCTGCCTCTGACACAAGGCTGGGTCATTAACCATGTTTACTTTCTCCTTTCTTACCTGATAAAATGTGTTATACATTTCCTAATCTTGTCTTCTATGCAGAAACTTATCAGATTGCAAAATAAAAAGAACCAGGTATGGAAACTTGAGATTCTTGTCCATATCTAAACTCAAAAAATTCTGGATTCTGCTTAAAATCAATAGCTTCCAGGGTAAATGATTAACAGAAGAATGATTTCAAGGGAAATGTGGTCTATATGACAAGAGAGAACAGAGATTATACTTGAATTTGATGACTGGCCTTTCACATTCTGTTCAGAATTTTAGTCTTTATGAGGGACCCTCAGAAGGTAAGGCATTTGCATTACCTTCTGCAAATGCCTCTATTGAAAGGGTATGGCAAGAAAAGGGATGGAAAGGGAGTCAGAGATAATCTTCACTGATTTCACAATTTCCCCTAGGGCCCGCCTGTTTAAACAAATACCTAGTGGTGATGTAGGAAGAAAACACCCCTGAATCAATATTTTTAGACAAACTCCCGTTACCATTACCATTTGTTAATTGGAGAGTAACTCTCAGATCACTTGAACCCAGGAGGTGGAGGTTGCAGTGAGCCAGGGCTGTGCCACTGCACTCCAGCCTGAATGACAGAGCGAGACTCTGTCTCAAAAAAAAAATAAAAAAAGAAAGTAATTCTTAGATTCTCTGTAAATCTGGAGCCCCTTTGGTGACATATATACATGTGGAGAGAAAAAAAGGAGCCAGCTGAAGGGTGATTTCCTTTGCTATAATAATTCTAATTTATTTCTTATTGCCAGTTTCCACATAGGTCCAAGCCATAAAACAATACAGTCCCACAATAGAGCAGAGCTTTACAGATTATAAAGCATTCTGGGAATATTAGAATATTAGCACATGAAGATTTTGGGGTCCTTTAGCACATTAGATATGACCTGGGACACAGAGGACTCTTAAGAAAAGAGAAAATGGGCATCCATATGTAGCCTCCAGCTGCATGACTCCTAAACCATAATTTTCTTTCGTTTCCTTTTTTTTTTTTTTTTGAGGTGGTGTCTTGCTCTGTTACTCAGGCTGAAATGCAGTGGTGCAATCTCAACTCACTGCAACCTCCGCCTCCTGGGTTCAAGCGATTTTCCTGCCTCAGCCTTTTGAGCAGCTAGGATTACAGGTGTGTGCCACAACACCTGAGTAATTTTTGTATTTTTAGTAGAGACAAGGTTTCACCATGTTGGCCAGGCTGGTCTCGAACTCCTGACCTTAAGTGATCTGCTCACTTTGGCTTCCTAAAGTGCTGGGATTACAGGGGTGAGCCACCATGCCCAACCCTAAACCATAATTTCTAATCTTGTGGCTAATGTTAATCCTACAAAAGCAATCTAGTCCCCAGGCAAGAAGGTCTGCTTTGGGAAAGGATTGTTACCAACTTTGTTTAAACCATAAACTATAAATTAAGTTTCTCCCAAAGTTAGTTCAGCCTACGTCCAGGAATGAACAAAGACAGCTTGGAGGTTAGAAGCAAGAATGGACTCGGTTAAGTTAGACGGCTTTCACTGTTCCAGTCATAATTTTGCAAAGTTGGTTTCAATTGCATTCTAGTATGGGTGACATAGTGAGACTCTAATCTTTAAGAGAAAAAAAAAAGGTAGGCAAAATATTTAACAGATATTTTACCAAGAAAGATACACGGATAGCAAATAAGGACATGAAAAGATGCTCAACATCATTAGCCTTTAGGGAAATGCAAATTAAAACCACAATTTGTACTACGGAACGATTAGGGTGACAATGAAAAATATTTACAATACCAAGTACTGGAAAGGTTGTGGAACAAATGGACCTCTCATGCATTACTGTTGAGATTGCAAAATAGTATACTAACTCTGTAAAACCATATGACAGTTTCTTCAAAAGTTAAACATAACATATAACTACCATATGTACAGCTACTGTAGTCCTAGTTACCGTACATAAATAAAACTCATCTTCACACAAAAACCTATATGCGAATGTTGTAGTAGCTCTATTTACAAACTCCCCAAGCAGGAAACAACTCAATTGCCCTTTGATGGGGGAATGGATAAATAAACTATGATAGGCCGGGCGCGGGGACTCAAGCCTGTAATCCCAGCACTTTGGGAGGCTGAGGCGGGTGGTTCACGAGGTCAAGAGATCGAGACCATCCTGGTCAACAAGGTGAAACCCCGTCTCTACTAAAAATACAAAAAATTAGCTGGGCATGGTGGCGCGTGCCTGTAGTCCCAGCTACTCGGGAGGCTGAGGCAGGAGAATTGCCTGAACCCAGGAGGCAGAGGTTGTGGTGAACTGAGGTCGCGCCATTGCACTCCAGCCTGGGTAACAAGAGTGAAACTCTGTCTCAAAAAAAAAAAAAAAAAAAAAAAAAAAAAGAGAGAAATGGAAACCATTGACTGAAGTATAGGCCAAGTCCCTTAAAGGAACAATTTCGCAAAGCTGCAGCATGCATACTCAGCAATTTTCCCAGTCACTCAGTAGTAATTCTCCCAGCTCTTCCTTTTGGCTACTTATTCAGATAACCATGCAATGAGGAAAAAAGAATATATATAGGTATTTCAGAAACTGTTGGATAACATAAGATCCTGACCTAGGGAGTTGACATTGATAGCCAGGAGCCCCAGAGCACCTACCTGTTAGATTAGGGTATATAAGAAAAATAATAATTGGAGCCCTGAACCTAGTCCAGTTTGCCACAGGCTCACCAGGCTCCTGGAACTCCCAGTATCATTTTCCCAGTTCTTGAACACGTAATTGGAATTGTCATACTTGATAGTTGGCATAACCATTTCTTCTGGATTTTGCCACCCAAACTTCGCTTCCCAGCTTGAATCATTCTTGGTCTAGGAAGAACAGCTTGGACTCAAACCCCTTGGCTCTTCTCTGTCTTACCTGTTAAACCCAACTAGATTTAGTCTTGAAACCACATCTGCTCTGACTGTGGCCCAGCCAGATAGACGTTTCCACTGTCAGGGGAGATTGCATACTTTTAAGTCCAATGGTCTAGACTTTCTATTCAAAAATAACCCAGACAGGGCTTGTACATCTTGCATTTTTCATTTAAAGAGATATTAGAATGTGAGAAATGATACTGCACCCTAAAATCAAGGCTGAAACATAGGGTAAATAACTCTTGGGCTCCACCGACGCAAATGCAAAGCAGGTAAACATATTCTATATCATACACCAATAAAAAGCAAGGGTACGTTGTTAGCTGGAGATGGAACGGGTAGCAGATTTGCTTTTTTTAGTACTATCAATAAACAAGAAGACTAGTTACCATTCTTTGAGCAACTGCTATGTACCATGAATGTTCCTGTCTGCCTTCTCATCTAGTCCTAATGACCTGTGAGGTGAATGGCATGCCCATTTTATAAAGAAGGAAACTGAAGGTCAGAGAGCTGAGAACAATGACCCAAAGCCATAAGCTTGTGAGAGGCAGCCGGAATCCCAGCATGGTCGGCTGACTGCAGAACCAGGGCTGTTTCTGCCACACCAAATTGCATCCTGATTACGGAAATTTGCAGCCCAAGCACCTCAGAGAAATCGCCTGGCTTCCAGCAACTGGGCTTAAGAAGATATGCCTTTTCTTTCATGTTTTTGAAGACAGAATCCATCATAAAGGGCATTCCTTTAAGACCTTCTGCTTTGAAGTGATAAAAGCTAGATTGAAGGAAGGCTCCCAGGCTCCTGATCTGGGTTCACCCCTGCCCTCAGAGCCAGGAAATGTGATTTCTTCTGCCATCTCTTTCACTTACGGTACTTGCTCTGCTTCTCGGGTCTCCAGTGATTTTTTTTCCTTAAGAAAAGAAGATAGCTTGGGTTAATTTCCAGTTCTCCACAATTTATCTGTACTGAGCTGGAAGAGTGTTGAGTGGGAAAGGGCTTCCTTGTCCACGAGGGCCTCGCAGCTCTTCAACACCCACCACTTCTGCCTCATGTCAAAGGCAAGCAGATCGGTTTATTAAATAGCTGTCAAACAGAATGAGCGTGCGCCGAGAACACACAGAGGGAAGATTGGATTAGAGGGAGAGGACATGCCACGCTAAACAACGGCACAGATTTATGGCCTTGGCCATGCAGCCTCAGAAATGACGCCCAAGGTAGATATGTGTTGGGGGTGGCTGGGCCAAGGAAGCAAAGTGTGATATTTACAGGGAAGGACTGAGGCATAAGGTGTTTCCAGTAACTCTGCTTTTCCTTCCTGGCACTCAGAGCACTTGTAATCAGCATATAAGTAATGCCATGTGTTTATTTGATAAATGACTCTCTTCCTCACCAAAGTATAAGCTTACCCAGGGGAGGGGCTTCTTGAGCATATTCACTTCTATTTTCCAGTGGGGGCACAGGGCTGGTGTCATAATGAGATATGCTTGGAACATTCATTCCACTGAAGACAGCAACTCCTAGACTGTCACCAACTTAGAAAACATGGATGATGCTTTACTCACTGAAGGGAATTCACAGACATGGGTTCTAATGGACACCTTAATAGATCGCCCCTGTCCACTCTTCACAGCCCCCACAGATGAGAGGCCATTTGAACCAAAGAGGAAAAGAAAGTGACAGATATCTGCTAGTCAGTGTCGCTTTAAGCCCAGTGGAAACAGAGATGTGCGAATAATGAATGATTACTGAGAAGTTTGGAAGTTTACCGGACTAGATTCTTCCCTGGAGGGACCTAGACTGGCTGAGAAGAGGTAACCATTGTATTTGCCATTCCAACATCTTTCTTTTATTTGTCATCACCTGGGATTTTATCTCAGTGTCCACCTCTCCTATATGGCTCACATGTGTTGTGAGGGAAATGTCCCCACTCTTGGCTCTAGGAGTGGGGCCACCTCTGCCTCAGGCCTAGTCAATATAATATCATCCACTCACCACAGCAATGGGTGCAATTATGCTTACATGGTCTAATTTGGGCCAGTGAGAAGGGAGAAGATACGGGCTAAGGGTTTCCTTACTCTTCTGAGAGAGCTTCCAGAACTGTCATTCTTTTCTCTCTGAATGCAGGAGAGGAAACATACTCCTTGCCTCTTTCTCTCTACCTGACTCAGGGCCAAACCGTCCTCATATGTGTACTGATTGGTGGAAATTAAATGCACCCAGAGTCTTGGAAGCAGGGAGTCTGGGATACGCAGTCTTTGACGTTCCAGCCTCTTCAGGATTGGAAGGTACTAGAAGGGACTGGAATGAGCATGGAATGAGCCAATTTGCAGCATCTGCTGTATCACCTTTGTTACTTTAAGAGTAATAACTATTGGTCATGTTTTTGAAATCTACTAGAGCTTCAAATAGTGAGAAAAGGAGTTAGGAATGTGACTATGCAGAATTGGGACTCTCTTTGAGTAGGAAAATGACATTCATGTTTCATGTTTATTTCCTTTGTATTAACTTTAGAAAAGCAATAATCTTGTACAAATGACAAACCAGATGACTAGATCACTACTGAAATCATCTTAGTGAAGAGTGGTATCCTGGATGGGGCCAGTTGAGAGGGAAACCAACTCTCAGAGTGAGCCATATTGCTAGGGAAGAATTGGTGGGACCTTGGGGCTAGAATTTCTGTAGTTGCTTAAATCAGAAGTACCCATATGCTGATTTAAGCAGAATGGGGACTTTATTACTAAGGCACAGTGGTGTCTGTCAGAACCCTGGGCAGTGGAATATTACTACCAGGACTCTCTGTCTCTCCTCTTTCCTTTCTTCCCTCACCTTCTTCACCCTCCTTTTGTATCTACAGATTGTCTTCCTCTGCCTCCCCATGTGCCTGGGGTGGGAGAAGGTGGGGTGTAGGGAGTGGAGAGGTGGGGGTGGAAGCTCTTGAGTTTGTATAGCCTTCTCTTTCTCCCATGGAAGGGACGCTGCTTGGTCCAGCTGGGTCAGGCTAACCCCTGAGCCAATCAGTCAGGCCCCAGGAGGAGGTAAGGAGGCAGTTCACAAGCACCAGGCTCATCTCTATGGATCTGACACTGGTGATGTGAGGTCCATTAGCCTCATGAGCTCCTGTCATTTCCAAACGTGGCGCAACTGGATGTGGATTGCCCAGGCGTGAGTTAGCAAGGGACACAAAAGCATCCATGATGATGCAGAGGCTTCTGGTCTGAGCGAGAGAATGTAGCACCACTTCTCCGGAGGTGGGGGTGAGGTGCCTGGACTGCAGTGGGAACCTTTGGAACTAGAGCAATATGGGCTGGGGCAGAAGCAATTGAAGACTGAGGTCACTGAGCATGGCATCGATGGCTTTACCCATGTTGGAAGTGACCTGAAGCTCCTTTCAACCCCAGTAAAATAGAGAATGGCAATAAGGCTAGTTTGGGAACAATCAGACATCTGTGAGACTAGGAAAAGCTAAGGCTCGGGGGACCTCTTAAAGACTCCCTAGAGGACAGTCACCCTTTTGGTCCTAGAACATAGGCCTGAGCCCCCAGACCTGACTCAAATGTGGGTAAGGCAGGGAAGAATGGGGTCAATAGCTATTTGCATGGCTACCTGTTGGCTCTGTGCTCTGAATAAAGAGATTCTAAGTGTGGACTGGGCATGAGGAGGGAGGCTGCCATCATTTTATAAAAGTTGTGTGATTATAAGCAAAGTGGGGAGCTGGGCCCAGGGGAGCAAGAGTGGGTGGCACATGCTGTTCCTCCCAATACCCATAGCAGACATGGCTAATTGGCCAAGGAGCTATTTCCCATAGAGCCCTGAGAGCATCCTTCTCATCATGGGCTCTGAGTGGCCTCTGACAGTCTGTCAGTACATGGGACAACCTGCATCTGCTCAATCCAACCCAAGCAGTGGCGGGCAGGGGAGACAGGAGTCTGGGCCACCATGGCCGAGCCACGTATTTCGTGGAAAACTAAGAGGGCTGTGGCAACCATAAGTGTGATTCCAACACAAAGTATTAGCTTCAATGTGAAGGTGGCTTAATGTTCTAACCAGTGTTGGTTTAGTGCTGGAGATTTTGCTGATTGCACAGAATTTCATTTCATCTATGGAGCTAGCTACTATTACTACTGCAGCGTCTCCTACTCATGTTTACAGATGAGGGAACCGAGGTCTGAAGAAGAGAAACGTCCTATCCCAGCTCACCCAGCTGGGGCCAGTTCTGTTTCACCTAGCACTGGATGTTCCAACTCCTTTCCACTGCCCCAAACATAGTTTGATTTGAGACTAGATTCTTCTGCTGTTTCCCAGTAAAGAGAATTTCCCCAAACATGGGTGCCATGTGATAGCTCCTTAGGGTCTTCACTCTCCAAGCGTGGTCTTCAGATCAGTAGCGTCAGCATCCCTTGAGCGTTTGGCACAAATGCAGTGTCCAGTCCGATACCAGAGCTCCCGAATGTGCGTCTGCATTTACACGAGACCCCCAAGGATCCATGTGCACAGTAGTTTGAGAAACTTGCCAAGGCACCAGCCCTTCTAAGTGTTCCAACTTGGCAGAAAGGGTCCCGCAGGCAAACGAGTTTGGGAAACTGAGTCCTATGCTGTTCTTTGACACGTCAGCGTAGGAAAGGCTTGGAAGGGTCCTAAAGTAAATTTTTTAAACTTTGCTCAACCCAGTGTTTTCCAAATTTGCTTGTACAGAGACTCTGGATTCTGTATGAATAACATTTATTCGCATCACATGGATTTTCTGTTTAACAAAAAAAGTCTGACCTGCTACCGTAGACTAGCCAGATGAAATCCTGCTTGTGTGTGCACTAAGAATAATTGAGAGAAATGCCACAGATTGATCTAGCAGTCATTTAGTTATCATTCCCTTAGGTGATAGCAGCACTGCCATTTTAAGGGCACCGATATTATAAAATGAGAAAAAAAAAAAGCACTCAAACAGGGAAAAGAAAGCAATCTGTGAGGGGAAAAAAAGGTGGTAATTTGGATTGGGCAGGAGCGTTTGACCAAGAGGAAAGTGGATGAAAGAAAAGTCGTTTCATGAAGCTATTGCAATTTCTCACAGGCTTCCACTCATGAACGCAAAGCATCATAAAATGGGGTCCGAGGCTATCACTATCTTCTACTGACTAGATTATTGATCTCATTTTATTTCCGTAGCAAACATTTAAGGTAGATATTAGTATCCTCATCTTCCACGGATGACGAAATTGGGGCTCAGGAAGATTTGCTCACGTGTTAAGAATTTTACAGCTGGCCGGGCGTGGTGGCTCATGCCTGTAATCTCAGCACTTTGGGAGGTCGAGGCAGGCAGATCACCTGAGGTCAGGAGTTCAAGACCAGCCTGGCCAACATGGTGAACCCTGTCTTTAAAAAAAAAAAAAAATTGTATAGCTAATGAGCCAGAACTCAACCCCACACATGGTGACTCAGGAGTCCAGGCCCTGTAGCCATTACCTGATTTTGTGTGGAAAACAGTGGAAGCCTGGGTTCCTGAAAGACTGTGTCTGATCTCAGCCTGGGGCCCTAGGAGAGGATGAGGGAGGCCAGGCACCCTCTGCGCGCTGTGCTTGCGGACTGCCAATCCCCTTGTGATTGACACACTCCTGGGCACCAGCTCCAGCATCTGTCTCTGCTCCTGCGCGGGCTACTCTTGGGTCTGGGACATCACACGTCTGACTCAGCAATCAGCTTACTGTGCTGCAGCCCCCCCTTTGCTTCCAGCTCCCCCCAGATTAATGGAGAGGAGCTGCCGAAGCCAGGCAGTCAGCCACTCCCACCTGAACATGAAATAGATTACTGAGCAAAGAAATAAACAGAGCGAACTGGGGAGTGGGGAGGGGCCCAACAGCTACATTGCCTGTTTTTAAGCAACAACTGCTTTTGAAGTCACTGGTTGCACAGAAGGTCAAACCCAGTTTGGCCTAGTTTGATGGTCCCTAACTCAATTACTTAATTTTCAAGGAAAACATTTGCCGCAATAAATAAAAACAGAATAAACCACAAGACTTAGATGCCTCTTTTTAGTGAACTTCAGTGCCAGGCCTGATCTGCAGGAAAGCAGCTGGGGAGAAGTGCACTCAAAGAGGACACTGATAGAGGTAACAGTGAGAACACAAATAACCAGTATCAAGTTATCAGTGCTGTTCTAACAGTTGTGCATATTTGACCTCATTTAATATTCACATAAATTCTCTGAGATAAGCACCAGTATTATCCCATTTTCCAGATGATAAAACTGAGGCCCATAGACTTCACATTGCTTGTGTTTAAGGCTACACTGCTGGCAGGTACTGCTTAAATATCCAGAAGACAGACTCAGGACCCAGACTGCCTGAGTTCAAATCCTGCCCGGCTGTGCTTTTCTCACTGGAAAAATTAGGTGTTACTAGACACCTCTCTGCCAAACCTCAGTCATTTCTTAACATCTCCACATTCCTTGGGCACATTTAAGGGCAGTGCTGCTATCACCTTAAGGGAGTGATAAATAATTGACTGCTAGATCAATCTGTGATGCATTTCTCTCAATTATTTTTAGTGCGCACATCAGCAGGATTTCATCTGGCTAGTCTATGGTCACAGGTCAGACTTTTTTTATTTTCTTAAAGCTTTTTGTGAGCTAATTCTGTTTTTGAAAGTTTAACTATATTTCAAGAGAAACACATCAAAAAGTAGATTGAAAACTAGTATCTCTTGTTTCAAATAGATGATAATTACGAAAATGAACATTACAAGAAAAAAATACGATTACTTGCATCTGAGATACAAATCTGTTTTTTCCTTGTTACAAAGAGAGGTTAACAAGTGTTAGAAAGACACGGGGGACCTAGTGGCCCCAGTCTACAATTTTCTTCCTGGAAATAATCAGACATATTGAAAGAGAACAGAACAGGAAATGCTTTGCTCAGGATCACAGGTTGGGAGATCACAGGTTGCATGGCTCGTTTCTCAGCTCTTTCTCGTACACAAGACTAAAACAGCACTAAAAAGCTTAAAGAGCCCTGTTTGAGGTATCTGCAGCTGTGGCCAGGCCCCATCAGGTGAGCTGTGTGCCGAGCTTATAGAGAGAACTGGCAATGAGTGTACCACTTTGCCCTTCTCAAAAGGGATCTTCCAGCAAGGTGGCCCCAGCTCATCCAAGTAGTACTATGGTAGCAGTTAGGAACGATCTATCCAGCCTGCCCTTCCTTTCAGGCATGTGAGAGGATTACACAGTGCCCTCCACCCTTTGACACAGCCCATGGCCGTTTGACGCTTTGGCCAATGAAATGGGAGGACGCACGCTGCTTCCTGGTGGAAGAATTTAAGAGCAGGTGCACAATTCTACAGGCTCCCTTCTCGCCTGAGACAGTGAGTCCTGGGCCTCATGAAGAGACAGCAGCAGGAGAAGATGGAACCTGCATCAACCTGGGTCCCCGAGTGACCACTGTACGAGGCAAAGCATTCCTCTGCCCCATCCCAGCTCCCTACTGACGCACAGGATGTTTGTATTGTTTTAAGCCACTTTGATTTGGGGTTGTTTTGAGACTCCAACTAAGCCACCCTATGCTGACTGCTTAGGGATGATGCTCTTACATTTATCATCAAGGCTACAGGTCCAGGCTCCTGCGGTCTGGCGGGCTGTTTCTCTGAGCTGGCGGTCCCCTGCTTTGCCTCTTCACCACCTGTGAAGCTGCAAATCCACAGATGCCTACAGTAGCCATCTGCAGCCGCAATCCTGCCAACTGCACATCAGGCTCCTACCAACCCTGGGAGCCTGATCCTGCCTGTCCCTTTACCTCTGGATACTGGTTCCTGACCATTCACCTTAGTCACCAGCATTTTTGCAAAATGAGACAGCTCCTCCCTATCTGCGTGCTACCCTCAGTTGGGAGTGCACCATAAGCAGAGCTGCCTGGGTACCAAAGGATCCCAGGCTTCAGAGATGGAGCTCTTTGGAGCCATACATGCCACCCCTTCCCCCAGCAGCAAACGCAACATCAGGCTGGCTGGGCCTCAGCTTCCACACTGTGTCCCGAACCTCGATGTCCTCAGTCTCCATCAGGCCATCCCCGAGCATCAGATACACATACATATGCTGAACCTCAGTGATCATTTCCCTGGAGTCTCCTCGGCTGCTATGAGAAAATCAGGAGGCATGAATGAACACCTGGAATGAACATCTGAGTGTCTGTCCTGACCCATCCTGGACACCCTGTATACGCTGTCCCTGTCTACCATTTCCATATACATCACGCCTCATTTCTCCTCCCAGACCGGAGGCTCCCTGAAGAAAAGAAATCAGTCTTGATTACGTTTGTATCTGTCTGGTGACCTACTGCTGCATAAGGAGCCACCTCCAGCTTATGCCATAAACCAAAACCATCTGATTACGCTCCTGGATTCTGGATGCCTCCATGAATTCAGACAGGGCACACTAGGGTACCAAGAACCGTAAAGGGTCTGAGATTTTTACCCAGTTTGCAAGGTAGCAAGCTAGCCCGCCAGTTTCATGAATGCAGGTAGAAAATGTGAGACTCCTGAGTCAGAGACAAAAGGACTTTATGGTACCCTAGTGTGCCCTGTCTGAATTCATGGAGGACTTTATGGCTACAGCAACAGCAGAAGCCTGAGTATCAGTATTTTGTTGTGTTAGTTCCCTGAGGCCCATTCCCACAGGGTGATGCAGAGGGCCAGGTGACACCTGTATACACAGCGAGTGGCATTGCGGGAGAGGCACCCTGAGCGTAAGGACCTGAGTCTTTTATAAGGAGAAGTAAGCATGCCTACCTTAAGCCACCAGGAGACTGTCTTTATTATACAGGATGCTATCTAGCTCCACTTTCCAAGGCTATAAGCAAACCTGACCTTTGCTTAACAACCTCTATATAAATTACATTATAATTTATATAATATAATTATCCAGCACCTTTATAATCTGGAATAAAGGCAGTCAGCACCTTTGCTTACAAGATATGCAGAATTGCCAGAGGCCCATGGAGAAATGTCTCCCAACGTGGTGATAGATTTTCCTACTCTAGAATGTCCAGGACCTCAGCTGGGAAGACTCCATGGCTGGGAGACTGAGTTATCTGGAAGCTTCTCATCCACATATCCGGTGCTGGGCCAACTTGAAGCTGTGCTCAGCTAGGACAGCCCACTGATCAGAGAGTATGGGAACACACTCTCTGTGGTTGGGATTCTCACACTGTGACTGCTGGATATAAGAGGGACGTTCCAAGAGCACTCGTGGGGAACATTTGAACCAAAGAAACCGGGGGGATTTGCATGGCCTTTTTTTTTTTTTTTTTTTTGAGATGGAGTTGTGCTCTTGTTACCCAGGCTAGAGGGCAATGGCACGATCTCGGCTCACCACAACCTCCGCCTCCTGGGTTCAGGCAATTCTCCTGCCTCAGCCTCCTGAGTAGCTGGGATTACAGGTGTGCGCCACCATGCCCAGCTAATTTTTTGTATCTTTAGTAGAGACTGGGTTTCACCATGTCAACCAGGATGGTCTCAATCTCTTGATCTTGTGATCCACCTGCCTCGGCCTCCCAAAGTGCTGGGATTACAGGCTTGAGCCACCGTGCCCGGCCTGCAAGGCCTTTTATGACTAGCCACAAAAGTCATGCGGTATGACTCTGACAAATTCTATTGACTGTAAGTAAACCACTAGGGGCAGTCCAGATTCAAGGGGAGGAGAATGGCTTAGTCTCCTGCTGTGGGGGAGTGGCAAGGTTGCGCTGGAGAAGAGCACATGGGTTAGAATGTTGACGTGGCCGTCTTTGGAAAGCATGCCCATAGAGTATAGCATGGACCCAAGTCTGTGATCATGGCAAAAATAAAGCTACCCTGATATGTACAAATAATCACTTTGTGTGTTGCAGAATGTGAGAGAATAACACGCAGTCCGAATGTCTACGGAGCTGTGTTCTAGTTTCCGCCAGACCACAAACTACCTGGCATGGCCGTGGGCAAGTCTCTTACCTGACTGAGACTCTGTGTCCTTGGTGCCTTGGGAAAACACATGAAACATAAAGACATCTGTTCCTCCCAAGTCACCACCAGTGAACAGTCCAACAGTCCCAAGGGGTGGTTGTGAATGTCACATGACAGGCAGAGTTGTGTGAGAGTCTTGCTCCATGTTAGGAAAACAGGCTGGGGGTTCTAAGGATGATCTGCTGTGTGACTGTCTGGGGTAGCGTGTCTGCCTTGGAAGCTCTCCTGGGTCCTTACTGAGTGAGAAGCACACAGCTTCAAAATTAATAATGTAACCAAAACCTTTTAATTCCTTTAATTGAGTTACCCAGGAGGAGCAATGGGAGCACCTGGCTTTCTGCCCTCCAAGGGCTAGACATCAACAAAAGGATTAAGTGTACTATTAAATTGCTGCGGGCTTTTCATAACCAAGGGCCTCCTCCACCTAGTAAAAAGAGAATTTAAGAAAATAAGGGGGAGGGGGAGATCGAACGGCAGATAAGATTGTGGAGGGAGATGTGAGGAGCAGAAAGGATAATTGGCCCTGAATGACAGAGGCCCATATCCCACTGCCAAAGATACAGCTGCTGACTCTGGTGGGACTCAGAAATGAGTTCATGCCGCTTCCTGTGTGCTCAAAAGTTGGAATCTTGGGACTGGGGATGTGGAAGAGAGAAACTGAGGTGCAGAGAAAAGTAGCGAATTGCCCAAGAGTACGTGACCTGGCAGGGACAGAAGCAAGACTTCACTGGAGACGATTTGGCTCCAAAGCCCAGCACCCTTCATGGTTGCCATGATTTCTCTGCCTCACGGCAGGGGTGAGGATAGGTGGAGAAGTGGAGGGGAGTGGATGAAGACAGAAGCTGGAGTAAGGGGCGACCACCCCTGCTTGCCAGCCACGGCCTCTGGCCAGGAGGCACATATAAACAAGGCCGACACAGAGGAAGAGGCAACAGACAGGCAGAGGGCAAGCGACTTACCCAAGGGGGTGAGCTCTTTGGTTCTGCACATGCAGTCCCCTGTGCATGTATTCTTACGGCTGCTATCTTTTCATAGCTTGAGAATGCTATGTTCTGGGCAAAGTGCTCTCTCCAAGCCTGGCCTTGGTCTACTCTTCCTGACATGCACCCCATTGCTCCATTTACAACTTTGTTGAGAAAGTATTTGTTGAGCGCTTGTTATGTGCGAGGCACTTGCCTACCTCTGGGGATGAATGATGAATATGGTTTTCTTGCTCTGGATGAGTGTTCAATTTAATAGGAGAGACAGATCATTTCTAGTCAGATTGGTAAGTGGTGTTACGGAGGGAAGCAAAAGAAAAACATGCAGGCTCACCAGGGGTGGGATGGTTGGGGAAGGCTTCTAGGAGGAGGCATCAGCTTGGTCCAGTCCTGAATGAAAAGAAGTGAGGAGCAGAGGAGAGCATGAAGACGTCATGGTGGTGTGGAAGACGGGTCCTGGGTTCACTGCTGTGGCATGAACGTACACTACGTTCCCTATGTCTTTGCCCCTGCCAATTAGATTGCCTTTAATTTTGAGTTGTAGAATACCCAACTCAAATAGGCTTACACAATAAGTAGACAACTATGTAGATGTAAGATGAAAAAGCAGCTATAACTACAGAGAGTAAAGATGTTAAAATGCTTAAGAGAAAATGAAATTAAGTACTCAGTTTTCCAGAAAAATAGAAATGAAATTGACGAAGAAATAGCACATCTGGACACATCATGAATAATTAATACATAAAAGTCTCCTTGGGAAAAAGAACATGATACAGTGGGACTGGTATACAAACTGATAATTGAAGGCAAAGGGAAAAATAGACAACGAATTTTATAGTCTTCTTAACAACACTGGACGAAGAAAATAGTAAGAAATAATTTTAGAACAATATCTCAATGAACGTATCCAAAAATTTCTACATAAAATATTAGTAAGTTAAATTGAGTAATGAATTTAAAATATCTCAGGAATGTAAACATGGTTTAACAAAAAAAAAAATCACAGCATAATGGAAGAAAACCATATAATTTCGCCTATAAATACAGAAAAAGAATGTAATAAAATTTCACAGCTATTTATGATATGAAATCCTTAGCAAACCATAAATTCAAGAGAATTTCCTTAACCTGTGACAGATCAAAGTCAAATATTATACTTGATGGTGAAACTGGAGACACATTCACGTTAAAGTCAGCAAAACCAAGGAGGCCTGTGATTAGCTCTTCTATTCCACATTATACTGGATTTTCTAGTCAATGCAATAGAACAAAGGAAAAATTTAAGATATAAAAAAGAGAAGGAAGAGATAAATTACTACTGCTCATAGATTACATAGAAAATCTAAGAGATTATAAACTATTAGAACTTTTAAGATTTTAATAAGGTCAACTGATGCAAAATCCATATACAATAATCAACAGTATCCATGTTTACCTGAAAAGACAAATTAGAAATAGACTAGAAATAGGCTTTATACTCACAAAACTATAAGCTAGCTAGAGGTAAATCTAACAAAAGATATGAAAATCATCTATGAAGAAAATATAAAATGGTACTGGATGACATGGAAGATAAATAAATAAAGAGGGATGTCATCTTCATGGACAGAGAGAATATTAATAAATCTCATAAAGACGTAAATTCTCCCTTAAGTTCATCTGTGAATTCAATGAAATTCCAAGTAAAAAACCAACACATTTTTCCCATGATATGTCAGTTGATCCTAAAAGTAACATGGAAAAAAGCAAGGCCTAGAATAGCCAGGCATTTTTCAAGAAGAAAGTGTGGAAATTTTCCCTAAGAGTGATCAAGGCTTATTATAAAGCTCTCATAATAAAGACAGTGTAGCACTGGTAGGAATGATACTAGAGAGCCGTAAACAGACCCTCGCGAATGCATGGAAGCATTGTCTGTGAAAGGTGTGGCATCACCCATCACTGGGGAAGGGGTTTATTGAATGTGCCAGGCCAGCTGGTTATCTGTACCAACAGAACTTGGATCTCAACATTAAATAATACACAAAAATAAATTCCAAGTGAATTAGAGATCTAAACATGAAAAGTAAAACATTGAGAAGAAGTGAAGAAACAAATTTTAACACAGGTACAGAAAAGAATTTCTTAAAATACAATGAGCAGGAACTATAAAAAATTGATAAATCTTGAAAATATGCTAAATTAAAATACTGTATGGAGAAGGATATTTTATTTGTATAGGGAAATAGAAATGTGATTATATTTGTAGGCATACAACCTTTAAAACATTAGTATATAAATAATATAACTAACTCCTTATTAATAAATGCAAGACAAAAACTCTATAGAAAAGTAAGCAAAAAATATTGTGGCAGAGACGGTGTTTCTTCTGGTATCCTTTTCCTCTTATTCCATGTGACAACAGAACACCTGGAGTTCTTATTTACAAATGGCTGCCCTGCCAAAGCCTACATTTTCCAGCTTCCTTGTAGCTAGGTGTGTTCACATGACTACATCTGGGTCAATCAGGTGTTAGTAGAAGTAATGTGGGCATTTCCTGGTCAGGTATTTTGAAAAAGGCATTGTTTGCACAGCACTTGCCCTCTCCCCATGCCCCTCCTGTGGGCTGGAATGCAGTTTTTTTTAACATTAACACAAGTTTACTGAATTTGTATAATATGTATTTTGAATAGTATAATAATGTTGGAAGGTCAGAAGCATGCATAATTATTTTTATTTTATTTCCATAGGTTTTGGGGGAAACACGTGGTGTTTGGTTACATGAGTAAGTTCTTTAGTGGTTATCTGTGAGATTTTGGTGCACCCATCCCCTGAGCAGTATGCGCTGTACCCAATTTGTAGTATCTTATCCCTCACACCCTTCCCACTCTTTACCCCAAGTCCCCAAAGTCTCTTGTATCATTCAGACATAACTGAAGGCTGGGAGTCATCTGATAAACTGAGGACACAGCCTAGGGTTGGGAATAGTAACAAGGTGGAAGGAATTTGGATCCTGGGTTATTTGGTGCAGTAGAGCTACCTTCCAACCCTGGTCTTCCCACTGACCTCTGCACTTTTATGCAAGCGAACAATGACCTTCTGTGCTGTTCGAGTCCCTGGAATTGAAGATCTTTGTTATACCAGTTTTACTCACAGCCCTCCCAATATAAACAGGACAAGGAAATTCACAGAAGTGAAACTTGAACGGCAAATAAAATGCTCAACTTCAAGAGTAATCAGGAAAATGCAAAGGGAAATGGAAATGAGATGCCACTTTGTTCTCATCAGCTTGGCGAAAAAAAAAAGGTCTGACAATACTGAGTTTATATTAGTATTATGGGCATGTTCATAGAAATGCTGCAGAAGCCATAACAGAAGCCATAACGAAATAAAACAAAAAATCAGAAGCCACCTAAAGGTCTGCTTGTATATTATTATTTAAATGGACATTACTTAATTAAATATTGGTATATCTTAAAACTGAATACTACCCTTGGAAAAGTAGTAAAGAAGGCTAAGGTTACAGGTACTACAAGTGGGCTGTAGGTTGTTGTACCACTTTGGAGAGCAATTTGGCAGTACCTTGATAGACAGATGATAGACAGATGACAGACAGATAGATAATAGGGACTGAATTGTGCTTCTCCTCGAAATTCTTTTTTTTTTTTTTTTTTGAGACGGAGTTTCACTCTTGTTACCCAGGCTGGAGTGCAATGGCGTGATCTCGGCTCACCGCAACCTCTGCCTCCTGGGTTCAGGCAGTTCCACTACCTCAGCCTCCTGAGTAGCTGGGACTACAGGTGGGCGCCACCGTGCCCAGCTAATTTTTGTATTTTTAGTAGAGACGGGGTTTCACCATGTTGACCAGGATGGTCTTGATCTCTTGACCTCGTGATCCACCCGCCTCAGCCTCCCAAAGTGCCGGGATTACAGGCATGAGCCGCTGCGTCCGGCCTATGTTGAAGTTCTAACCCCTAATGCCACAGAATGTGACCTTACTTGAAAAAAGGTTCACGGCAGATGTGATAAGTTAAAACGAGGTGTTTAGATTGAGCTCTAATCCAACAAAATGAAAACGTGGACACAGAGACAGACTTGCGCAGACGGAAGAAGATGGGAGAAGATACTGACCCCTCCACTTTCTCAAGGACAAAGGCCTGGAACAGCTTCTCTCACTAACCTCAGAAGGAACTAACCCTGCTAACACTTTGATTTCAAACTTTCAGCCGCCAGAACAGTGAGACAATGAATGCCTGTTATTTAAGCCGCCCAGTTTGCTGTACTTTGTTATAGCAGCCCTAGGAAACACATTTACCTTGACTCAGCAGTGCCCTTTGTAGGTATATACCTGGAGAGACTCTTGCAGGAGTGCACCAGAAGTTATGTATGTTCAATGAAATATTGTTGTGATGAAATAGTGGGTATTAACATTTATCAACAAGAAGATGGACAAATAAAGTATATTAACACAATGGAAAATGATGAACATGGCAGAAGAATGATGAACTGCTAGCATCTCAAATCAGTAGGAATTTTAAAAAGTAAAATTAAAAAATATTTCACATCATATGTATATCTCAGCCTCCCATGTAGCTGGGACCACAGGCATGCATCATGTCCAGCTAATTTTTAAATCTTTCTGTAGAGACAGGGTCCTACATTGTCCCAGCTGACTTTGAACTTCTGGGCTCAAGTGATCCTCTCACCTCAGCCTTCCTAAGTCTTGAGATTACAGGTGTGAGGTATTGCACTTGGACTGTGATTTCACTTTATTAGGAGATGTTCTGCCCATGTATATTGAGATGGGGTCTTACTCTGTCACCCAGGCTGGAGTGCAGTGGTGTGATCCCAGCTCACTGTAACCACCACCTCCCTCCCAGGGTCAAGCAATCCTCCCACCTCAGCCTCCCAAGTAGCTGGAACCACAGGCATGTATTACCATACCCCGCTAACTTTTTTGTATTTTTGGTAAAGATGGGGTTGTATTATGTTGCCCAGGGTTGCTAAGATTTTTTTTCTTTTTCTTTTCTTTTTTTTTTTTGAGACGGAGTTTCGCTCTTGTTACCCAGGCTGGAGTGCAATGGCATGATCTCGGCTCACCGCAACCTCCGCCTCCTGGGTTCAGGCAATTCTCCTGCCTCAGCCTCCCGAGTAGCTGGGATTACAGGCA
>CAUYOR010179268.1:0-43891 GCA_963573925.1 Callimico goeldii | reverse complement strand
TTTAGGACTCACATGTGAAAAGGTTTCTGGTTTGATCTTTTTTAAGTAAAAATAGTGCCTTCTGGAGAGTTTCCCCAAGGCCTAGCCTGTTGTTTTCAGGAAGGAGATTCAGGAGGCGCCAGCTGGCCTGCTCTCTCTTTTATTGAGATGCACAGGGGGAGGGAATCCTAAATGCCTGGGTCTCCCTCCTCAGGGCCAAGAGGCTCCCTATGAACACAGGAGAGCTGGGTGCTCCTGGAATCTCTAACTGTCCCATCTGGGCTCAGAGCAGCTGTTACCTTGGCATCTACTTAGAGCATAAAGCAGAACAAGCCCCATCTCCATAAGAATAGAATGTCCAGTGATCTTGCTGCAGGCATCTTGCTGACTCTGAGGTGACCTCTGTTCCGGCCTCTGGAGAGGAGCTCTGTGAACAGGGCAATATCTTGGCCCTGCTCAGTTCAGCCTCAATCTCTGTGGAACCTGAGGCACCCCCATCAGCTCCACCACCTCCTGGCAGCTGCCGATAAAGTGAGCATCCTGGAGAGGGGCCCTGGTTCAGGTCATCAGACATGCAAATTAACTCCATGAAAACCCATGTTTATTTAACCCTGGGGGCATGGGCCCTGCTTCTAGAGCAACTGACAGGAACTACCTGCCTAACCACATACCCCTTGCTCTTAGGTCCAGAAGGAGCGGATCCCAGGACACTCCAAGATGCACTTCCTGGCCCTGTTCCTCTGCCTCCTGGTGATGGGCTTTCAGGGTGAGTGCATTTCCCGCTGCAGACCATGCAGGGGCTTTAGTCCTTGACACAGGGATAATGAGCTCAAGTTGGAAATTACAGTGTGACATGGAGGGTGATATGCCTTAATTCTCATTAGGAAACCAACGCAGAGAGCCCAAGGCTAACCGTGAGGCAGAGGTGCCCACAGCCTTGAACCTGTCCTCCGCCTATCAGGACCTCTGTCCCTGCTCCCATCCCATGTTCACATCTCCTGAGAGGCTCCCCAGGGCACTGGTCAGGCTGTGAAGTATGGACATGCCTATTGGCCCCTGAGGGTGGGGTTGCACCTTGCCATGTCCCCTCTCATAGCTGCCCTGGTCCTGAGGACACCTCCCCAGCCATTTCTACGTGGAATGTACACAGGAAACGGTGGCAAGGTCCGGGGTTGCTAATTTCTGTCATGTTTAAGCACAGCATGAGCCTTTTAATGAGGCGAGTTTCTTATAATCCTTTGGGAAAGTAATGCATTGTGCTGCCTGGATGGGGTGTCTTTGCAGGCTGCAGTGGGCAGATTGTCCTGACTCAGTCTCCAGAGACCTTGGAAGCAACTCGAGGTGACTTTGTCTCCATCACCTGTAGAAGCAGCACAGATGTAGGCACCTCCATAGCCTGGTACCAACAGAGACCCCAGGAGGCTCCCAGGCTGCTCTTCTTTGGAGCTTCTGCCCGGGCTGCTGGAACCCCTTCCAGATTCCGAGGAAGTGGCTCTGGCTTTTACTTTTCTTTCTCTATCCATGGGGTGGAAGCTGAAGACATTGGGGTGTTTTACTGCCAGCAGCATTTCAGTCAGCCTCTCACAATGACAGGTCCTCAAACTAAATTACCCTTTCTGGGTGGATGATGCTTCTTTCGTGCACCTGCTTCCCACAAGGGGTGCAATCTGAGAGTGTGAAGGGTCCACATTGTAGATGTCTATGTTTTCAGAGTTTGTGGTCTCTGATCTGTTAAGTCCGGGTCAGGGCAGTGTTATTTCCTCAAATTTAAATAAGATGACAGAGGAGGAGAGGCAAAGAGGAGTGAAACCAAGCTGTTTCCTAGACAAGTGCTTTACCTGGCCTGAGTTGTTAATTTTTTTCACTTTCTTGCAGCGTATCAGAACACTCCAAAATGTAAATGATTAAAACAGTAATTATTTATTGTGATTCTATGGGCTGACTGGGAGGTTTTTCTGCTGCTTGTCCTGAGCTCCCTCATGCAGCTGCAGTCAGCTGGGTAAGTGGAGTGGGCAGTTCCTGTTGGCCTCACCCACCTGCCTGTCAGTCAGCATTGGCTGTGGCTGGAAGCCTGGGTTCCTCTCTTAGTGACATAGGAGGGCAGTGGGAGCACTCCAGCTCCGCTTCAGGTATTTAAAGGTGAACTGTCTGCAGAAATTTTTATATTAATAATAAAACTGTTTCATCTTGTAGAGATCTTTTGCCTCCATGGTCAGTTGTATTCTTTGGTATTTTATTCTTTTTGCGGCAATTGCAAGTGGAGAGTTCACTCCTGATTTGGCTCTTGGCTTGACTACTGTTGGTGTTTAGGAATGTCAGTGATTTCTGTACATTGAGTTTGTGTTTTTAGACCTTGCTGAAGTTGCTGATCAGCTTAAGGGACTTTTAAATTGAGACTGTGGGGTTTTCTAGATAAAGGATTATGACATTTGCATACAGAAGTAGTTTTATTTCCTTGCTTCCTATGTGGAGGATCTTTATTTGTTTCTCTTACCTGATTGCCCTGTTCTGGACTTGCCTGATTGCCCTGGCCACTACTATGCTGAATAGGAGTGGTGAGAGAGCATCCTTGTCTTGTGTCAGTTTTTAAGGGGAATGCTTCCAGCTTCTGCCCCTTCAGTATGATGTTTGCTATGGGTTTGTCATAGATGGATCTTATTATTTTGAGGATCCTTTAATACTTAGTTAACTGAGAGTTTTTAACATGAAGGGTGTTTAATTTATAGAAAGCCTTTTTTGCATCTATTGAGATGATTATGTGACTTTTGTCTTTAGTTCTGTTTATGTGATAAATCACATTAATTAATTTACATATGTTGAACCAACCCTGCATCCCAGGAATAAAACTTGCTTGATTGTGGTGGATAAGCTTTTTGATGTGCTGCTGGATTTGGTTTGCCAGTATTTTGTTGAAGATTTTTGCATCAGTGTTCATCAAGGATATTGGCCTGGCCTGTACTTTTCTTTTTGTGTTCTGTCTCTGCCAAGTTTTGGTATCAGGATGATTTTGGCCTCATAGAATGAGTTGGGTAGGAGTCACTCCTCAATTTTTGGAATAGTTTTAGTAGGAATGATACAAGCTCTTCTTGGAATGTCTGGTACAATTTTGCTGTGAATCCATCTTGTCCTGGGCATTTTTTTGTTTGGTAGGCTATTTATTACAGATTCAATTTTGGAGCTCATTATTGGTCTACTCAGTGATTCAACTTCTTCCTGGTTCAGTCTTGGGAGGATGTACGTGCCTAGGAATTCATCCGTTTCTCCTAGATTTTCCAGTTTGTGTGTGTAGAGGTGTTCATAATATTCTCTGGGGGTTATTTGTATTTCTGTGGGGTCAGTAGTAATATCCCCTTTGTCATTTCTAATTGTGCTTATTGGAAACTTCTCTTACTTTTTCTTTATTAGTCTAGCTGGCCATTTTATTAATTTTTTTCAAAAAACTATCTCCTGGATTCCTTGACGTTTTGAAGGTTTTTTTATGTCTCAATCTACTTCAGTTCAACTCTGATTTTGATCATTTCTTGTCTTCTGCTAGCTTTGGAGTTGGTTTGCTCTTCCTTCTCTAGTTATTTTAGTTGAGATGTCAGCTTTTTAAATTGAGATCTTTCTAAGTTTTTCATGTGGGCATTGTTTTTCTCTCTTAACACTGCCTTAACTCTGTTCCAGAGATTCTGGTATGTTGTATCTTTGTTCTCATTAGTTTGAAAGAATTTCTTGATTTCTTCCTTAGTTTCAGCATTTACTCCAAATTCATTCAGGGACAGGTTATTTAATTTCCATGTAATGGTATAGTTTTGAGCAGAGAACTGACGGCTAAGATCTGTGTGGGCCCACTGTGCACCCTCAGGCAAACAGGGGTGGCTGCTCAAGGTTGGGAAGGGTCCACCATTCTCCACGCCCAGTTGCACTGTGGTGGCAGTGTTGGCATCAGGATGGGGAGCTGGAATGGGATGGGACGGAGGGTTCTGTGCCTATCGAGAATCTGACAGCTATGGTGGTATGGTGTGTAGGCGGGAGCAGAGTGCATTTTTGTCTGAAGCAGTGGCGGCATGGGGTGCATGCATACTTGTGTGCTGGCGGAACAAGGAGGGCAAAATCTATTCATGTGAACATACACTGGGAAAATGATGTGGGGCTGTAGGCCGGAGGAAGCTGTGGTATGGGGAGGGAGAGGGCAGGCTGGTGCAGGGGCCACGCCTCTGGAGCTCTTCTCAGTCAGTCATGGTCTGCCAGTGCAGGAGCTTTGATGCGGGCCCCCAGGGCACCCAAAATGCAAAGCCAGCAGGCGCAGCCAGGCTGGGCCACAGGAGGGGAGAGGCCAGCAGATCAAGGGGTGCTCAGGTCGGACTGGCCTCATCTGATGGGCAAGACCGCCCTGCAGAGATCAGGTCCAACAGTTCCCCTAGGGGTAATGTCTCCTATGGAAGCAAGTAGAACCTAGAGGGATGGGAGTCCCTGGCCTTGCTCTGCTACAGACACTGCGGCACCAAACCCCGGGTTCCACACCAGCTGGTGTGCTGCCCCTACCACTTCTCTAAGCATCTCCCAGACCCCCCCAGCAACTCAAGTGTCTACGGTGGTAGAGGGTCTCCTCCCACTGGGATTCCAGAGACGTGTAAGGAGAGGGGGTTGCTTCTTGCCTGTTCAATTCGCCTGTTCCCTGGGAGTCATTGGGGACCAAGAAGGAATCCTAGTGCATGGTAGCCCCGTGCAGGGTTCTTGTTTCATCCCAGCTTCTGTGTCTTCCCTCCATCCACTCTCTGTGCCTTCCCTCTGAAGATCTGTTAGGAATGTGTCTGTCCTCCTGGCCTCTTGGTGACAGCTGATTCACCCCACTGCATCTAGTCAGCTATGTCGCCTGAATCTCTCTATATGCTTTATAACTTGGCTTTCTTCTCTGTAATTTCTTGTATAAGTATTGATCAAACAATATTTTAAAGCATATTTGTTTAAAACTTATGAAAATGGAATTGTTTGAATGACATCTCGTTGACTGATACTTTCCTTTGTGCTTTGTGCCATGTGAGTCTTTTTTAAGAAACCTTTTTCTTTATCTATGGTCATCAGCAATGCGTCTATGTTATTTTCTACTTGTTTTTGTTTGCCTTTTATACTTCACTTTATGATTTATTTAGAATTGATATTTGCATCAGTGTAGCGATAAAATGCGGAGGCTAAAATTCATTTGATATAATATATATATGAAATTGATTCAATGCCATTCACTTATTATATATAGCTTTCTACTAAATTGCTGCTATGATTTGAATGTCTGTGTCCCCTCCTAAGTCTGTAATGAAACTTAATTCCCAATGCAACAGTATTAATAGAAGGAGCTTTTGGGAGGTGATAAGATCATAAAGACTCTACTCTATGGAAAGGTATTAAAGCCTAACGAAGGTGACTTTACACACAGTTGCCCCTTTTGCCCTTCCACCTCCACCATATGAAGACACAGCCATAGACGCCATCTATGAAGCAGGAGCAGTCCTCACCAGACACCTAGATTGCTGATGCCTTGACCTTAGACTTTCCAGTCTTCAAACTTCTGTGTAAATAAATTTCTCCTGTTTATAACTTACTCAGCCTAAGGTATTTATTTATTTATTTATTTATTTATTTATTTTTGCAGCACAAGTGAATACAGACAATGACTATAGGATTTTATTATCAATTGGGTGACTACATATGTGTGGATATCATTTAGATTCTCTAACTGACTTATTTGTTTTACCCTATAGCAATAAAATATTATTTCTGTAATTTACTATAGGCTTTGGTATTGAAATATACAGTTTACCTAGGTTCATTTACCATCAATAGATGACTTTCTATTTCTGTATGGCCTGTGTATTTAGAAGTTGGTGTTCTAGGTACTGTATACAAAACAAATCTCTCCCAAATGTAATGGCATATGAGAACTGCTATCATTTGCCTATCATCTCTACGGTTCTAGATATTGCCTGGGTTCACCCAGGTTCCTGCCAGGGTTTCTTTATGGATGTAGTCAGATGACAAGTGGAGTAGAAGTCATCTCAAAGGTGGTGGATGCTGGAAGTTGGCCGGATCTCAGCTTGGACGGTTTGCCTGTCCCTGTGACTGCTTTGCTTCCTCTACACTTCTTCAAGAGTATGAGGCTGAAGTTATGCAGCCTCAATGACCTCTTATAGCCTCAGAAGACAAATAGTGTTAATTCTACCACAGACACATTCCTGTCAAGATTCAATGGGAGAAAGCACAGGACAGTAGGTTCAATGGGAGGAGAGTCCAGATCCCAGTTATATTGATTCTTGTCGATGTAACTGTCAAGAATCCATCCACTGGCCAAGACAACCTGCATCCTTTCCACATGTTAAATGGCCGAATGCTTACCCCAACTTGCCAAGTGTTAGTCCATTGTAATGTCAAGGCCAAGTCCAAATCTCATCATTAAAATAATGTCCTGGGGCAGTGATGTCAACAAGATGACTGTGTAGGAGATACCAACACTTTTTACCCCACAAAAAGCAACAATTTGAAAGCTATCTAACTAGGCAAATAGTCCTGTAAGGACTAAGTCCAATTAAGAACATGCAGCAACACAACAGAGTGAAAAGCTGGGAAACACACAGAGAGGATTCTGGGAGATGGCATATCTGAGAGTCCTGAGGAAAATGGCAAAAACTTTTCAGAAGCAATGAAACACGTTAGTCTGTAGACTGAAAAATCAATAGTACTTATTCAGGCTAATCACAATGATACTCATATTATATTGTTCTATTCATAATTATAGTAAAAATGCAGAACCAAAGACAAAGACAAAGAGAAAAATCTCAAATGCATCCTGAAAAAAGGTGGCGGAAAATAATAAAGCCTTCATCTAACTTTTCCTCAGGAAAAATGGAGGCTAGAATGAGAAAGGAGATCCCTTCCTCTTAAGCTTCTAGGGCCACTTTCCCTTTAGCCTTCTACATTGCATTTCAAAAGAAGTTAAAAGCCAGAGGAGGTCAGTGGAAGGACCGAATGGCACCCCTGGCCAGGTTAAGTATTAAACCCCTGCTGCTAACCACAATCCTACCTAGAGATCATGGACACGGTATGGAGAAATTTCCCTGGAAGGCATTGTTCTTGCTCAACTGCTCAGACCCCCACTTAGTCACTTCCCACATGCTCTTGACCCTCTGACATGTGCACCTCTCAGACTGTAAGTCTTTAAAAGGGCCAAGGTTTTCTTTGTCAGGGACCTCGGTTGTTGAGGCATCTGCCTACCATAACTCCTGGCC
This sequence comes from Callimico goeldii, assembly GCA_963573925.1. NCBI lineage: Eukaryota > Metazoa > Chordata > Mammalia > Primates > Cebidae > Callimico > Callimico goeldii. The sequence continues at coordinate 36,650 of CAUYOR010179268.1, read as the reverse complement.
AAATAATATTACCACTTCCTTCTCTGTTCGGTGTTCAAGAGGTTTATTTGTGGCTGCTTCTGCTTCAGAAAGACAGTAGAATTACATATTTAAATGCTTAAAAAAAAAAAAAGCATTCAACCAAGGAGTCAATATCCAGTGATAGTATGCTTACAAATAAAGACAAAGTGAAAACTTTTCTTGTTTAAAGTAAAGAGAAATGATTTGCAGACATGCTTTACAAAAAATTCAAGTGGAAATTCTTCAGAATCACAGAAAACAACAGCAGACAGTAACTTAGATCACAGGAAGAAATGAAGGCCTCAAAAATAGTAAAGAAACAAGAAAGAAGCCAGAATCAACAAAAAAAGGGTCCATGTCAGTTTACAAGAGGCTCTAGTCCAGGGAAAACCAAACCACTGTGATAGTTGTCAAAATGCCAGTTACCTTGGTTGGGATAAAGGAGCCACAGCTGAAGGGAAGGTTTATGAGAGAAGAATCTGGAGAAGTTGAAATATTCTACCATTTCATCTGGATGCAGCATATACATAAAACTTTATTCAGTTGCATGTTTAACATTTCTACACTTTATCAATTAAAGTTTTTAATATCAATTAAAACCTTTTAAAATAGCAAATCTGGACTCTATCAAACAAATATGAACAAAGAGATAAGAATCATCAAAATATTTATGGAAACTCAACCATATAAAGGAGACTTGAAAAAACGCACCTGAGAAGTACTAAGAAACAAGAAATCTGTTAGAGAAGATAGAAGGAAATACTTAAATTTCTTTCAACTAGAAACCATTAATTTTATGCCTGTTGGTTTCCTCCAGACAGAGAAGATATTTAAGTTATTTTGCTCATAGGCCAGTTCCCCAAGGCTCTTTCCATATAAATGCACCCACCAGAGGATTTGCATACTGTCTCCCAGGGAGGACTTTCCCTTGTGAGTCTGAGATAAAAGCTCATCTCTAACCTTGGTTTGACTATCAGGACTCCTTTATTCCTTCACCTTCTCACAATGAAGTTCCTTACTCAGCTCCTGGGGCTGCTAATGCTCTGGGTCCCTGGTAAGGAAAGAAGGAGATGAGAGAGGAGAATGAGGTGGGAGGGTGAGCTCTGGGGGCACTGCTGCTGCCTCCCATGTGTGTTCTGTCCACGTGTTAGATGTGCACATCTTGTGCTCTAGGATGGGGCATGTGATGTTTAAATCTGTGAGAGTGAGGAAAAGTCCAGAAGAACCAAAGACCTCAAGGGAATAATCTGATTTAGAAACAGAAAGAACTCAAGGGAATAATCTGATTTAGAAACAGAAAGAGGATGTAAGAGAATTCTGTACACCCTTTTGTGCCTTGCATCCTTTGGGTTCTTTTTTGAAATTAAGTATGTTTGGTGTATGAATCAAAATTACGAAAACACTGTATAGACTGAAATAAACAACAAATGAACAACTATGAAAATGACACATAAAATTTGTTGTGCGTAACCTTGTATGTCTCTCTCATTATTTCAAGATCCTGTGGGGATATTGTGATGATCAAGACTCCACTCTCTTGACCCATCACCCCTAGAGAGCTGGACTATGCAGGTCCAGTTGAAACCGCCTTTGCAAAATTATGACAGATAGTGAAAGAGGTCTAACTAATCAACTCCATCTTACTTCTAGCCTCCAGGCTGTCCTTGTTCATTCTGGGTTGTAGGCTGAAGTAACTTTGGGAGAAACTTAGTTTATAGTTTAAACAAGGACAGTAACAGTCCTTTTCCAAAGCAGACCTCCTTCTTGTCTGGGGACTAGATTGCCTTTGTAGGACTAACATTAGCCACAAGATTAGAAATTACGGTTTAGGAGTCATGCGGCTGGTGGCTACAAAATTCTGACCCTCCCTAAACTGCTCCTAAGTTCAGTGCTTGAGATATTTTGCAGACCCTGCACTTCAGCTGGAACCACGCAGATCAGTAAACTGGCCGATCTGATATTGTAGGGCCCCCAACCCAGGAACTGATTCCGCGCAAGAAGACAGTTTCAAAATCCCCTTGATTTCATCTCTGACCAATCAGCATTCCTGGCTCACTGGGTCCCCCACCCACCAAGTTATCCTTAAAAACTCTGCTTCCCGAATGGGGAGACTGATTTGAGTAATAATAAAACTCCAGTCTCCTGCACAGCCGGCTCTGTGTAAATTACTCTTTCTTTATCGCAATTCTGCTGTCTTGATGAATCGGCTCTGTCTAGGCAGAGGGCCAAATGAACCCCTTGGGCAGTTATATAGTCAAAGGCTCCTGGTTAGTAATGGCATTGCCTACTTGAGTCAGATCCTGCGGGGGCCAGGGAAGCCTCCACAACTCTTATTCTATTTGGTTTCCAACTGGTTTTCTGGGGCCCCAGACAGGTTCAGTGGCAGCAAGAGGGGCAGGGACAGACTTTATGCTTAAAATCAACAGGGCAGAGGCTGAAGATGCTGGCATTTGTTACTACATGGAGCATATACATATCCTTCCCATGGTGGTACAGTCCCAAACACAAACTTTTCTGCTGGGGCGACCCAGCTGCCCACATGCGCTGCTTCTCTGTGGAGCAGCTCAGCAGGATCTCTGAGTCTGTGTAAGAGAAAGATGCTGGGGAACCAGGAAATAATTTCTTGCTGAAGACTGGACAATGTGTGTGTCAGCTGCACTGCAGATAGCAGCAGTTTATGTCCCTGTCACCTGTAACAGCCTTGGCTCTCATAAGTAATAAGAGACAAGGAGGGAGCAAGTGCCCTGCGAGTAAAGAAGCAGAATGGAAGGGAGAGGAGAATGAAAGCACCTCCTAACTCTGCCTGCCTTGCATACATTAGTTAATTAAACATAATCAGCAAAACAGCCAGACCACTGACACATGTTGAATATATCTTGGGGTTTAACAGCTTTTGCTATATTTTAAGATGCTTCATTATATTTATATTTATGTTTATTTATTTATTTTTGAGACAGAGTCTCCCTCTGTCACCCAGGCTGGAGCACAGTGACACAATCTCGGTTCACTGCAACCTTCACCTCCCAGGTTCAAGTGATTCTCCTGCCTCAGCCTCCTGAGTAGCTGGGATTACAGTCACACGACACCATGCTGGGCTGAGTTTTGTGTTTTTAATAGAGACGGGGTTTCACCACATTGGCCAGGCTGGGCTCAAACTCTTGACCTCAGGTGATCTGCCCACCTTGGCCTCTCAAAGTGCTGGGATTATAGGCGTAAGCAGCCATGCCCAGCCTCATTATAATTAAAATAAATATTTTCCCACTTTTCTAACTTCTTCTACTTCCCCCTTAATTCCCACTCCATAAGATACTGGATAGAGCATTGTACACTAGTTATTCTCAGAGGGGTTGGCTGGGGGAAATCAGTAAAAAATTTTGGCTTTTGAGTGTCAAACCGGTATTGTAACTTCATAGCAGATACAAGATCCTAATGCTAAACCTGTGATTAGGCTCAATTACTTCTTGCTGATAGGAAGAAACAGTTCTTGAAATTTCAACTTCTGGTTTTGAAAATAAAGAGCACATACTAAAAGATGTTCACATGGAATTTTTCCATACAAGACCGGGAAAGTACAGAATGGTGTAAAGTTTTTCATTTCCCAAAGTTAAGAATTTAAGATTGGGCAGACTGCTGGACTGTGAACACGAGGGAAATTGAGGAGAGGTCAACTTCAATTAAACTCTCTTGGCCTATGGTGGATAGAGATGTGGATGGTGGTGGGATTGGCAGTTCACTATGTGGACCCAGAAGGAGGCCTGATGTGTTTCTTGTGAAGAACCACAGAGTTCTTCACAAACCGCTGCCAGGTTTCCTGGGTGGAGCCAACACCTCTACGAGTTTCATGAAAAACTAGTACCTTGAGAAGGGCTTTAGGTCTGTAATCACCAAAGGTCTGTAAGCACCAGTGAAGTCCCTGTGCAAGGAGACCTCAGGTCATGACACTCAGTCCTAGTCAACCCAACAGAGCTGAGGAGAATGAGCTTCTGAAACGCATTCTGCCCCTAGAGGAGGTCTAGCAGAGACCTCTGGTTGGGTCTGGTGATGTCACAGGCACTGACATTCTGAGCAGAAGACCCAGCAGGGATACACCAGCAGGGTGGCAGTGGGGATGGAGACTGATTCAGGCAGGTATTTGGGATGCTCTGTGCAGCCTTGGGGATTGGGGGAACACAGTGAGTCTGCGGGAGTTTTATGTCTTTCTAGCCCAGCAACCCAACTAGCCTGATGACTCAGACCTCAGCAAATATTCTGTGGAGAACATGGGCCATGTCCAGATGCTGCCCTGTGCAACTCCTGAGGCTCAGCTGCATTCTCTTTCCCAGGAGAGTTCCTCTGCCTGTGCCAACTCGGGGCTTGTGTCCACATGCAAACTTGGCAGATACAGCAGGAGGATGAAAAGTCAGGCGAGTGTCAGCTCAATGACAAAGGGTATTTATCGTCCTGGAATTTAAATCATCGACTCCCCTTTCACTACTTTCTAAAGTAAATATTATATAACTTTAATCTTTTCATTCTTTTAAATTTTTTGTACATTTTGCAGTGGTTGTTTTGGCCTTTCCATTCTTACATCACTCATTGTACCTGGGATGAAGATTCCTTTCATTTCTTTACTGAAATAAGGTTTTAGAGATGACTATGTTAGTACTATGTAGTCATCATAAGAAAAGTGTTTTCAAATAATAAATGAATGCATTATTTTTACAATTAGTGGTTTGTACATGAATATGAATCTGATTTCTACATTCTGTTAGTAATGGTATAGAAAATATTTGCTTTCAATATAGTCTGTTTAAAGGTGTGCTTTAAGAATATTTTAATATCTTTTACTACTGAGTATGCCAGTCCTGTGCCATGGCTTGGTAGGAATAAAGTAAAATGATGTTTGAATCAACAGGATAAAATCATCGTTTTATTGATTTTGATTAAGAAAACTACATTAAAGACGATTTTCGATTCCAAGACAATGGATTCCATGACAAGTGAGATTACATTTATATTCTTAACCAGACAGACCAAATTTAAAAGGAAAAAGTGGTTTATAGCAAGTGGTTTGTAGCACATGAGTTAAATGACAATTCTTCAAGGTATATTTTTACACATATTAACAAAGAGGGCACACAAATCCAATAAAAATTCTGACCATTTCACTATCACAGTCACCAGTTGGGAGCCTGGAGACATTGTGCGTCCTCCTGTGAGCAGGACACCCACTGGGACCCTGCAGAATGTGATGACCCCAAAAACAAACCTCATAAGGAAGCTCAGCTTCTCAGTGCAGTGTGAGCAGCTGGTTTTAGGGGATGTATCCCCAGCAGTCAGTCTCAGTAGGAGATGGCTGGAGAGCCTTTGAAGAAGAGACCATGAATCCTCACTTGTAGGCATGGGCTTCTCTTCTGTGTGAACAGGGCCAGGGCCCTCCAGGATGCCTCCCAGAGCCTATTCCTTCCTCCCCAACTTAGGGCGCTTGAGCCCCACAGGCTTTCCAGCAAGTGGTTGCCACATCATTTTTGGAGCAGCCACTGAAGTTTCCTGCTGTCCTCATGGCTGTAGGGATGCTAAGTTATGGTACTGGGAGAGGACCCTAGTGTCCTCACCTGCTGCCACAGAAGACTTTCAGGACATTTCTTCCTGCCTTTGCCAAGTGACCTCACACTCACCAGCCATCAGGAGGATGAAAAACAGCAGGTACCGCATGATTTTTGACTTTTGAGCACGTGAAAGCTCATGGGAGGCTCACATATGTACAGCCTATAACAATATCATTGCTATTTTGACTTTCCTTATCTCCCAGTTCTCCGAGCAGTTACCCACTCTGCTCATCCCCTTTCAGACTTTTCTGTTGTGAAACTCCTAATGCAGGCTTTTCTTTGCAGATGTGTGCTCATCACATTCCTGGCTTTAAGGATCAAATGTTTTGAGTGTAATTTGCTTTTCTTTTACTGGTATTTCAGAGGGGCAGCTCAGGTGACTGATTAAAAACTTCTCTGCTAAAATGCATGAATACTGCTGTAATTTGGGGGCTATAAATTTATTTCTATTTGAAAATAGAAACTATAAAAGTATTTTGAACTAAGAGATAACATTGCGTATGTAAATTTGTGAGATTCCCTTTTCTGAGTCTTAGAAATTTAGATATACTATGGTTTCCTTCAGTTCAAAACACTTTGGTAGTTTCTATTTTTGTTTCTTCTTTGTCTCAAGTTTTATTTAGTAGTGTGTTACTTAGTGTTTAAATATTCGGATATTTTTCTAACTTTGTTTTCCTGATTTCTAATACAATTCCTTTGGTTTCTGAGAATTCGTTTTGTATGGTTTAAATTCATTTAATTTCCTTAAAATATCTTGGGTCCCAAAATATAATCTTAGAAAATGTTTTGAAAAGACCCTGGAATCGGGTGCATGGTGGAGGGTTCTCTAAGTGCCAATGATGTCCGCATGCTTGATGGTGTTGTGTCTGCACTGGCCCATGTGGCCAGGCTGTTTGCAGTGCAGGTTAAACCTGCTGCAGAGACCTTTTCTGCCTTGGGTCCTGCTACTAAAGTCTGGCCAATTTCCATGTCACCTGGCAGGTGAGCCAGAACAATATTCCAAAGTGTGGTCTGTGTAGTCTCCAGAACCCAAAATGGCCTATTAGGGGCTCTGCTCTTTTCAAGACAAAGCTACTCATTAAACACACTGGAATGGAATAAGCATTCTTTTCTCCTGAACTCGGAGTCTCTCTGTCTCAGTGCTGAGACTGCACCACATCCAGGCTTGGGGAGACTCAGGACTCACTTCTGAGTTGACAAGAACCTGGAAGCCCTAACAGGCCCGGATTCCACATGACTAGGGAAACTGTGTGGGAAGTTTCCCTGAACACCACTCAGAAAAACATAATGCAAAACTGTTTTTTGTTGATTCTGTGTCATTATCCTAGAAAATTCTTCCATTAAGAGAGCCTTCTAGTCCATCTGGTATATGTGCGATGATTATGATGGAATTTATTGAACAACTGGTCACCAGGAATTCTATATTCACTACGTGAGGCATAAAATTTGTGAGATTCCCTTTTCTGAGTCTTAGACATTTAGATATACTATGGTTTCCTTCAGTTCAAAACACTTTGGTAGTTTCTATTTTTGTTTCTTCTTTGTCTCAAGTTTTATTTAGTAGTGTGTTACTTAGTGTTTAAATATTCGGATATTTTTCTAATATCCTTTCCTGTTACTCAAGCTGGGCTCTTGGCTCTAAATGTAGGAGATTCACGTCATTCTTTCTGTGAGGCCCTTGGAGAGAGTGCTCTTATGGGACTCACTTGCCAGGAGCCAGGGGAGGGCAGATTCCAACACTTGCATCGCACATTCTTGAACAGTTAGTTATCCTGGAAGCAGCAGATACCAGACAACTCTTGAACTGGCTCAAGGCTGTTTTTTATTTGTAGGTTCTCTGTCCAGCAATGCTTGTGGGGATGGGGCTGTTTCCTTCGCTAGATTAGCTGAGTAGGAGCTCAGCAGGGTGGCATTCACCTCCCAGAGGTGCATCGTACAGGCATATTTCCACATAGTCAGAGTACTTGTGCTTTCTTAGTCCTGCCCTACACAGGGTGTCCCTGCCCAAGGTCCCATCTTTCCCTGTCAGATTCCTATTTCCTTGACTACAGTTAGAATTGACTTGATCACCACTTGTTCACAAGAAAGACACCCTCCCGCCAGTTGGCTTTTTCCACCCCACTGCACCCATCAGGGGATTTGCATACTGTCCCCTAGGGAGGACCTTCCCTTGAGAGTCTGAGATAAAAGCTCAGCTCTAACTTTGCCTTTATGATCAGGACTCCTCAGTTCTTCTCACAATGAGGCTCCCTGCTCAGCTCCTGGGGTTGCTCATGCTCTGGGTCCCTGGTAAGCACAGAAGGAGATGAGGGAGAAGAATGGGGTGGGAAAATGAACTCTGGGGTCCCCACCTCCTCCCATGTCAATTCTCACCATGTGTTACTGGCCTATAATCTATGCTTCAAGAAAGGGAATTAGATATTTTTTTCTTGAAAATTAAAAACCACCTAAAAGAAACAATGACCAGTGCTCTCATTAAGATTTTAAAAAACATAAAACCCTCTTGTGCCTTATAAACATTCTGTTCATTCTGGAATGTTTATTGTTTATGGTATAAATGAAATTTAAAAAAAAGACTAAGGAGACAAATGACATAAGAGAGATCATAAAATTTACTAATAGTGTTTATATATAACCTTGTAATTTTCTCTCATAATTTCAGGATCCAGTGGGGATATTGTGATGACCCAGACTCCACTCTCCCTGCCCGCCACCCTTGGAGAGCCGGCCTCCATCTCCTGCAGGTCTAGTCAGAGCCTCCTGCATAGTAATGGATACACCTACTTGTCTTGGTTTCTACAGAAGCCAGGCCAGTCTCCACAGCTCCTGATCTATGGGGCTTCCAACCGGGCCTCCGGAGTTCCCGACAGGTTCAGTGGCAGTGGGTCAGGCACTGATTTCACACTGAAAATCAGCAGGGTAGAGGCTGAGGATGTTGGAGTTTATTACTGCATGCAAGCTCTACAAGCTCCTCCCACAGTGCTACATCCTCGAACAAATACCTCCCAGCCTGGTTGGTCCAGCTGCCCACAAGTCTGCTTGTCTGGGGAGGAGCTGAGCAGTGTCTCTGAGTCTGCAGAAGAGAAAGCTGTTGGAAGCAGCCTTCACGGGTAGGGTTTGCTGCTGAGGATGCTGGTTCATGAGAGCTGCAGCAGCACCTCAGATCCCGCCTCAGATCCCACAGGCCCTGTCAGCCGCCACAGTCTGGTGAAGGCATTGGCAGGAGAAGTCACGGGTCACACATGGAATAAAACAGCTATGAAAAAGAGAGAGTGAATGAAAACTCACATCCTCACTCTCTCTGTCTTGCCCACATTGTCAAGTATATGCAGCTGTCAGAATAACCAGACCGTGGATGCAGTTGAGTGACAACACAAGTGGAACACATATGGGAAATGACCAACTTGAGGTTTTTTACATACATGATGACACTTAGTCATATTGGGAAATTCATAGTTGCCTGTCTTCCAAATTCTGCTCTCTGACTCCCACTGAACCCTCCTCTCCAGTGTCTTACAGGAGAAAGCATTCTACACCAGCTCTCTGCAGGGAGGTATGATTAAGAACACTTAGTAAAAATGTTTGAGGTTGGATTATTCTGATAGACTTTGTAAACTCATGGCAGGTGTGAGATCAAAGGATTGATTACTCTCAATAATTATTTACCAAGGGAAAGAGAGTTTTTACAATTCTAAAAGTAGCCTTTGAAAAAAACTGCATACATACAAATATGAAAAATATAAAGTTTATTTCAAGTACAGAATCAACCATTCAGAATTATGTGAGATTTTTAGTTCTCTTCCAAATTCCAAAAGTTTTGAAAGTATTAGCTAAGTACTATTTTAGAGTAGAAATTTATTAGTATGTTTTCATAAGAAAAGTTTTCAAGGATACAGAAATTCATTCTTTTCACATGATTACATCATAACCTGAACATTAATCTGAATTCTGCATTTTAGTTTTAAATGCATGGAGCATCTATGCTTTTCATAGATTTTGTTAAATATAGTGCTCTAAATGAAACTGAACCTAATAGTGAGTCATGTGAGCTACATGTCATAACACCGTGTGATGGACAAAAAATAATGACTGAATCACAGAAGAAGATTTGCTTCAGGCTAAGGGTATAAGGTATACTTGAGATGATTGTTTACTCCAAGATAACAGATTCCATAGTACATACAATAAAAATTCCAAAGTTTCATTTCTGCTGGGTTTAAAAATTGTATGGCAATACTATTATAGATAGCAATCACACTGGAGCCATCAAATAAAAAAAAAAGTGACACAGTATGTTTTTAAAATTACTGACAAATGCATCACTGAGCTTAAAAGCCATTATACAAATAGCAGTTAAAGAACACAAAGTGTGGCAGGGCGCCATGGCTTATGCCTGTAATCCCAGCACTTTGGGAGGATGAGGCTGGCAGATCCCCTAAGATCGGGATTTCATGACCAATCTGGTCAACATGGTGAAACCCTATTTCTACTAAAAATACAAAAATTAGCCAGGCATGGTGGCATGCACCTGTAATCCCAGTCACGCTGTCTGGAGGCTAAGGCAGGCGAATCACTTGAACTCGGAAGGTGGAGGTTGCAGCGAGCCAAGATTTAGCCACCTCACTTCAACCTGGGCAACAGAGCAAGAATTTGTCTGAAATAATAATAATAATAATAATAATAATAAGATACGAAGTGTAAGTAGTCTGACCTGGAGTTAAGCAATATTATTGTCACCTTCAGCCCTAATGTGAATGACATCATCTAAGGAGCTTGAATTTCTACTTTGCTGTGAGGCATAGCTAGTCCCAACCAATTCAAAGTGGTTAGATATATTTAACAACAACAACAACAAAAAAGAACTTATATAATGCTGAAGTAGCAAAGGGCTATATTCTCCAAACAAAATGGTGAAAGGTAAACAATCCCCTAAACCTGAGAGAAAATACAAGGAGAACCAGACTTGGCTGGTACAAAGAAGCCTCTATTTGCAGTTGACTAGATGGCACAAGGTTCTGTGTCTGTGCCATGACAGTGCAGAGGCAGGCGGGTGACCTTGGTGGTATCAGCGGCTCTGCTCCACGAGGTCACTCAGGTGGGCTGAGGCCACAACCACCCTCAGTGCACAGCTCTCCTCCTTCCTCACAGTTGCTGCCCCCACATCCATCCTCAGCAGCATGAGTGGAACAGAGTGACGGGAAAGCTGTTTTCTTCTACAGATCAAAAAAGTTTGAACCTTCAAATAGAAATAAATGTTCTTTTCGCCTCCAGCACACATTTGAGAAACCTTCCATTGAGCTGATCTGATGATAAACCCACATATTTTGTTTGTTTTAACCTGAAAATGTATTTATAGGATTCTTGGAAATAAATTTTTGACTATAAAATTATATTTATAGCAGCTTATTTCAAGTTGTTATTTACTGTTTGATAATTACTCCTAAAATGTCGATTTTTTTAAAAAGCCATCTGTTGAACTAACTGTCCTTCACTGAAAATAATTTGTCTTTTTAACCTCCCAGACTCCTTTTAAGCTCTTAAACTGACCTTTCTTTATAGATTCGATACATTAAGTCAATTTATTATTTATGATGAATTTATTTATGTATTTATTTTTTCTATCAGAAGTAGAAATCCCATAAATGGCTATGTCAAAGATCTGCCTTTACATGGCAAACAAACCCCCTAGCACACAAGAGTGCTAAGTTCTTAGAAACCCTGGGAAAGGAGAGGGCTAGTGTGGCATTATCATCTTGGAGCTACTAAGACAAGAATGGCGTGCAACAACTGGAACATCTGGGAGGAGCCACCCATGTGTGGAGTTGTGGGGAAGCTACTCTGTGCTCTGAGACTGAAAGCTCAGCCTTGCCTCTCACCACTGCTTTGACTGTATCGCCATCTGCTGTGAAGTGAATGGTGTCTTCTAAATTCATACTGAAGCCCTAATTACTGAAAAAGGGTAAGACATGAAATAGGGGATTATATGCATCTTCCCAACACCAACATGATGTTTGCAGGTTTCCCCTTCTTCTTGACGGTTTTGCTGAGAAGATGCTGACTGCTTCAGCCAGGTACCTATCAGAGGATGCATTTGGAAGGTTAATTAAAAAAAAGCTTTCGGTAGTTAGTGCTGGATTCCGGGGAGGGTACAAGGATGGTAGATCTGGATTCCCAGCATGGGAGTAGGTCCCAGAAAAGTCTATGGGTGTGAGAAGAAAGGAAATAGATCTCAGACCTGTGGCCCCAGCCTTAGGAACCTGAGAGTAGGGACCATTTATCATAAAACAAGGGGCAAAGGAGAATCTGGGTGATCTTTGAGGTTTGGGGAGATGAAGACTGTGTTCCAAGTAGAAGATGATGGAGGATGCCCAACAGTGGGGCAGTGGGGTGGAGGTGGGTGAGGGGTCATATTTGGGATACACTTAGGGTCTGGGATCTTTGGCTCCACTTCTGTTTGTTGCGAGGTGCCCAGTGCAATGTGCTCTTCATGCAGAACACATGAGTAGTCTTCATTTTTTCATTATTTTTTTCACATTGAAGATTTCTTTCTGCCTCTTAGTGCTCAGGAAGGAGACTTCTTGTTTTCTCTTAGGATTCTTTTACTAAGCAAGATTTTGCCTCTCCTGCACATTTCAGTTTCCTGATTTTTCCTCTTTTCTGACAGAAGATGGTCCAGGCACTTCACTACTGAGTCACAAACTCTTACCCAAAGCCCTCAGTTTAGTGTTGCTCTTTTCCTTCATGCTATTTTTGTTTGTTTCCTTGTAATAATCTTAGCAATAAAATAATCACTTTTTATTCACAGCTATTAAAGATGTTTTCTTAGTTAATTACAGCAGTTGCTTCAGAATGATAAATGGACTTTCAAAACTATATTAAGAGATCCAAATCCATGTGATTCAGAAGTTGCCTGAAGCTCCATCTAGCATGGGTGCCAGTGTCTCTCCAAGAATGCTCCATGCAGCTGGACCCAGAGTCCCTCTGTGCTGTCATGTCACCCACTGCCTTCTGTGAATGAGATATTCTACTAAAAATCCTGGTGGATGCTATTTGAGCCAGCACCCATACAACTTCCATGAAAGCTAAGGACTACAGGCTCCTGAAGACATATACAGGTCTCTAGATTCACAAGTCATGACTGTCCTTTGTAGATGCAGCTTCTCCCCAGAAGGCTGAGGGCTGTCATTGGCCGTGTCTTTTCTTGTGCATGACAACAGGAGGCAGAGCAGGTCTGTAAGCAGCCCTGCAAACCAGGTTCTCCACAAGCTCTCCTGTGTGGGTCCTTCTTACCTGGACATAGGTATGCAAACCAAAAGTGAAACTATAAGCTCTCTAGCCAACTAAATAAACTTCTCCTCTGAGCCAAGAAATACTAAAATCAACCTAAAATACAAATATAGGTGGAGCAAGTTGAAGAAAGCACCACACTCTAAGATTGAAACAGGAGTCCTTTATTTGCCGGTGACTGAGAGATGGCTAACACTCAAATTCTTTCTGCCCAAAGAAGGGGCTTTTGCTTTCTTTTATACCTTGCTTAAAGGAGGGGAGGGGGAGCCTCACTAAAGCAGAGTTTACAGAAGCAGAACAAGCAAAAAGTTAAAAGGATAAACTACTACAGGAAGCTAACAGTTGTAAATGTGGGCACATTCCATGGAGCAGCTGATACCATTGGCAAACGCATCCCAGGTGTGGCTGGTACAGCTTAACTTGGTATCTTATCAGTAAGGACATTCCTGGGTCTATTTGGAGTCAGTCTAACCCAGTTATTTGCTCAGGGGAAGGGAAAAGAAAACAGGGGGCAAGTGAAGAAGCTAAAATTGAGTCTGTCCATCTCAAAAAGCTAGGAAAGTGGTTAGGCTAACAAAGGGTAGGTTATCACATTCTCTGCTTGAGTTTTTGGGGAATCAAATCGTTGATTCCTCAGCTATAACAGAGGGTTTTATTGAGTTATGAGATACAGAAGCTTGACAGAAGGTATGCGCTGTTTTATAAAATTAAGGAACCAATTTAGTAGATAAAGTCCAAAGATTAACCCCAACAGAAGGAGAAGCAGGGGTCCCGCTAACCCAGTTATTAGCATAGTTAGCCATGGATTCCAGTTAAACAAGTCTTGGTAGAAATAAATAGATTGGTGGAAAATTTTGTGATTGAAGAAATGTACATAAATACTACAGTGTGCAGGAGGCATCTGCTAATTACAAGATAAATATGAATAATTTTAGTTGAAATGATATAGGACTAGTAATATCTCACACAACATTCTGAGTTATTCAAGGCAGCCTAAAAGGTGCATTAGATTCTCTTCTCAAGTATGTGTGTGTGTTCATCTATAGATGTATGTGCACCTCATGGTGCATCAGCTGGTACAACCCTCAGGACACCCCTTTATTTATTTATTTATTTTTTGAGACGGAGTTTCGCTCTTGTTACCCAGGCTGGAGTGCAATGGTGCGATCTCAGCTCACCGCAACCTCCGCCTCCTGGGTGCAGACAATTCTCTTGCCTCAGCCTCCTGAGTAGCTGGGATTACAGGCACGCACCACCATGCCCAGCTAATTTTTTGTATTTTGAGTAGAGATGGGGTTTCACCATGTTGACCGGGATGGTCTCGATCTCTTGACCTCGTGATCCACCTGCCTCGGCCTCCCAAAGTGCTGGGATTACAGGCTTGAGCCACCGCGCCCGGCCTAGGACACCCCTTTATATCCTCAGTGCCCCATTTCACACATAAGGAAACTGTTTATGAGAGCACATGGCTGATTTGCATAAAAGTCACTTGATCAGCAGTTTTTGAAGCTGAACTTGGGATCTAGGACTGTCTGACCTTAACTATGTTCCTTCCACAGAGCCACATTCATTCCACAGAGGAACCCACCACCTATAAAACCAGAGATGAGACCAAGCTACAGATGCAGGGTGGATTTCTTAACACAAGGTCAATGCTAACTCTGCTCCTCATCACACTGACACTCAGCTTAAACTCAAACCCTTCTACAGTTTTGTCTACAAAAGTCAACTTGTTCAAAACCTTTACAAACACCAAGAAACTTTTTTTTTTTTTTGAGACGGAGTTTCGCTCTTGTTACCCTGGCTGGAGTGCAATGGTGCAATCTCTGGCCTCAGCCTCCCAAGTAGCTGAAATTACAGGCATGCGCCACCATGCCCAGCTAATTTTTTGTATCTTTAGTAGAGACGGGGTTTCACTATTTTGACCAGAATGGTCTCGATCTCAATGACCTCGTGATCCACCCGCCTCAGCCTCCCAAAGTGCAAGAAACTTTTTTTATATACAGTGGCAAGGTCACATCTTGCATGTCCCTGACCACATTTTGTCTCCTTTACCACCCCATCTCTCTGACTCAGTCTTTGCTTCTCAGATTGTGTCTTGTACAGCTAATCTCCCCTTGAATGTTAAAACAGCAAACCCATAGCCCCCCTCCTCTTCTCATGTGGTGTGAGAGATGACCTCCAGACTCTCAGATACCAAGATTGTACAAGACCTAACCCAGAGATTGACTCAACAGACTTTCTACATAAGAAGAATTCTGGGTCTACCTTTCCTCATAGAAACATGTTCTCTGACTCTTGTCAAAATTGACAGCAAAAGATGACAACATAGAACTGTTTGGGAGAATAGAGGACAATGATATACTCAGGGAAGTAACAGACACCACCTCCCCTTGCATTGGTTTCCTGTTGCTGCTGTAACAAATTACCACAACCTTACTGGCTCTACGTAACACAAGTGTGTTTTATTACCTTTCTGAAGGTCAGAAGTCTCAATGAGGCAAAATCAAGAAGTAATAAGGCTGTATTCATTCTGGAGGCTTCAGGAGAGAGAATCGAATCTCCAGCTCTCCATCTTTCAGATGTTCCCATATTCCTGGCTCCATGGCCCCTTCCTATCTCATTCCAGCATCCCTCTCCATTGTCCCAGATCCATTCTGGCAGTGACGCTACTCCCTCTCTATTATAAGAACCTTTATGATCATGCTGGTCTCATCCAGATAATTCAGAAATCTTTCCTGACCTCCAAATTCTTATCCATGTCTGCCAAGTTATTTTTGACATATTCGTAAGTAATAATCATAGATTCCAGATATTAGAACAATGATGTCTTTAGGGAAGTGCGTTATTCATTCCACAAACGATTCTCATCATCCCCACAATGGTCTTGCCTAAGGTAGAATAAAAATGTCATAAGGCAGATTTATGAGGCAATAGACCTAGAAAAAAACCTGAGACTCCAGGACTCTCTGATGTGTGGATCTCAGATTCTGGGGGATTCTGATTCTCTGCTCTGAGTAGACTCCATGGTGTGCAGCCATTTGTGGAAGGCTTCTTTGATTTTGTGACCTACAAAAAATGAATCTCTGCTAAAAACAAATCTAAGGAAGACTAGCAAAGGGAATTTAAATATTTCTTAAATTTTCTGAATTTTCTTATGCATTAAAACATGAGAGGTGGCAGTAATTCAAGCAAAGATGTCTTCCAAGAATGAGGATTTTTCCAGTGTTTTAGGTTGGGTCCCCCCAATGAGAAGGATGACAAAGAATTCCATGCAGGCAGTGTATTTACAAAGTGCAGGAAATAAGCAAGTGAGCAAGGGAGGGGAGGAGGGACAGTGAAACATCCCTCAGCAAGGAGCCACCTCTGAGGATAACAAGAGCCCAAGCCCACACAGAAACACAGGAAAAATGCCTCTGTTTTTCTACTTGAGAGGTGAGGGAGCTGGGGTATATCTACACCTCCCATGCAATTACTGATTGATAGCAGTCCTAGAGGATGTTAATTTTAGGCAATAAGGTCTGCCACATTTGCAGGCAGAGGTGCCTTCCCCAGGTTCAGTGAGAGCAGTAAGGAAAAACAGGGCCACAGAGAGTCAGCTGAAGTACATTGAATGGAAACACCAAGGTGTAGTAACAATGACTGCTAAAATTACACAGAAAGAAAAAAGTGCATTTGAATCCAGAGATGTATCTCTCTGAATCTGGACATCTGGATCCTGGCAGGCTGTTTGGTAGCCATTTCCCTAAAATTCAGTCCCTTGGAGAAGTGGCAGGTTTGTGCACAGGCGGCACTATCTTGGTCTGGCTACTCCTAGTTGTGCATGAGAAATACTCCCTGAAATCCTTGGACTTCAGTCCACTGATAACTGATGCAGTTGGCTGCACTGCCCCTGCTGCTGAAGCAGGTCAACAAGCCCTGGGCAAGGGCAGCTGTCTGAGGTATTGAGGTTCAAATCAGTGCTTAAGGTTTATCTGGATTCGAAATATTTTTTTCATCCACGTGGGCTGCAGCATGACCGGAGATGGAGACTCTCTCTAAATGGATGTGAGACAGGGAGGCCGGCATCTGGGTCAGGATGATGTTCTCACTCACTGCTGAAGAGTAAAAGAGGAAAGGATTATTGATAGTGCATGGCAAGAACATGCACTGAGCAGCAGTTGCCCTCGCTAAGGAGAGAGGGTTCACTGACCAGACCTTTCCCCATGGCCTCCCCTTCACCTGCTCTCCAGAAAGCCAGGCTATAGGGCTGATGCACCTGAGACCCCAGAAACAGAATGGTGGGGAGTGGAGCTCAGAGCATTACCCAGAAAATGTGACCTTTCTCATCCTGCTCTGAAACAATTGATTATTTGAGCCTAGATTGATTGAGGGCTTTGAGTGGTTCCTAATCCAGCCTCCTAAAGTTAGTGAGCAGAACAGAGATTTTAATTGAAATAATCAGACTTGGCATTACTAGTCAGTCCTCCGTGCTGGTGACCATAAGAAAACACACCCAAATGCAGGAGAAAGGATAGAATATAAGGATCCTTATGCCAAGAATCAGATACGACCTGTTTAGCCCTGGGTTTAAAGAGACCCATAGCTCTGGATAATGGCAGAATTATGTGTGGCTTAAGTATCATCTTTGTGCATCTTTAGCTAATCGCTTTTTCTTATAATGCTAAGAACAGTGGCCAAAGTTTATTGGCAAATTCTATTGAATTTATTAAACATACTTCGGATGAAGTCTTATTTTCCTTTAATAAACAAATATTTTAACACTGACAGACATTGTTAGTATAGCACTAAATACTTTGCACTCATCAAATTCATTTGTTATATAGCACTAAACGCTTTTAGAGTCATCAAATTCCTTAGAGAGAAACCGAAATTTATGACAGCCCCACATTCTACAATTTTATTATGAATTTTCTGCCAAAATGGTGCTTCCCTATACACTCCTAATACAAGTATAAAATGCATTATTTAATCTAGTCTTAGGTTCCCTTAAAACTTTGAAAATTCACCCCAAAATGTGTTCTGTAACCATGTGGCCCCAAAGAACAATGTATTTTCTCAAGGTAAATCTGAGCTGCCTGGTCTGACCCAGGGGACACTGCCCCCGTGCTGAATTACTGAGATGAGCCAGTCCTGCAGCTGTGCCCAGCCTGCCCCATCCCCTGCTGATTTGCATGTCCCAGAGCACAGACCCCTGCCCTGAAGACTGTTTTATAGGCTGGTCACACCCCGTGCAGTAGTCAGTCTCACTCAGGACACAGTACGGACATGAGGGTCCCTGCTCAGCTCCTGGGGCTCCTGCTGCTCTGGCTCCCAGGTAAGGAGGGAGAACACTAGGAATTTACTCAGCCCAGTGTGCTCAGTACTTCTGGAACTACAGGGAAGTCCTCTGATAACATGATTAATAGTATGAATATTTGTGTTTATGTTTCCAATCTCAGGTACCAGATGTGACATCCAGATGACCCAGTCTCCATCCTCCCTGCCCGCATCTGTAGGAAACAGAGTTACCATCACTTGCCGGGCGAGTCAGGGCATTGGTAATAATTTAGCCTGGTATCAGCAGAAACCAGGGAAAACTCCTAGGCTGCTGATCTATGCTGCATCCAGTTTGCAAACTGGGATTCCCTCTCGGTTCAGTGGCAGTGGATCTGGGACAGATTACACTCTCACCATCAGCAGTCTGCAGTCTGAAGATGTTGCAACTTATTACTGTCAACAGGATTACAGTTACCATCCCACAGTGTTGCAGGTCATAACAATAACCATCCAGTGAAGCAGATGTGTGAGGCTGGGCTGCCCCAGCTGCTTCTCCTGGTGCCCCCATCTGCTGAGAGCAACTCTCAAATTACAGTCAAGCTTTGAAGGTCACTGGAAAGTTTTGCTATAAGGGTAGGCCTCCTCTATACTTTAACTGTCTTTCCCTCTCCTCATCCCCAGCAGCACAAACATGAAAAAACCTGTCCTGATTTCATTAAGAAGAGATTATTACACCAGAGGAGTCTGGGTTAATATCTTAAAAAACGAAGCCACTCTTGGAATTTCAAGTAGAATTATTTCTAAATACAGGAAATGGGAGTCTAAATGACAGTGTATAAAAGGCTTTGGGGCATGGTAGTCAAAGATGCAAACACCAGAACAGAAGTATAATCTGGGCCTCCCCTAGAATCCACAGTGCATCTGCCACAGAAGGTATAATTTCCAATCGTGGTTTCAGACATGTCTGAGAAGCCCCAATTTGGGGCTGCTTATGCTCTGCCTGGAAGACCTGCCTGAATTCTATAGCATTTACTTACAACTGACCAGCCAGTATGTTATGCCAGAGAGAACTATCATATGCACCTGTTCCAGATTTAACAACTTCACCTTTTCTTCATGAATGTTGCAGGCTTCGTCTTTACCCATAACCTTTTTCATTCAGTCTACTTCTGCTAACCCCCCATGGCCATGCTGTCTCTGAAGCTGAGGAAGCAGCTCTGACTGCAAGTATGATAGACCTCAGGACCTGAAATTCCCTAGGACAGCCTTCAATCAGTGAGATCAGGTGAGGTGTATAAATATCCCAGCTCCCTCAGCTCTCAGTTGGAATAGCCCAGAGGCATCCTCTTGTGTTTCCATGTGGGCTTCAGCTCTTGCGGCCCTCATGGGTAGTTGCTTGCTGTCAGGCCTTTCACCATCCATCATCTCTTCCCTGCCTCACTTTGTGTCTTCAGTCTCAGGCTTTCCTGCACCTCGTAATCAGTGTGCTTACAAGGAAATCTTCGTTAGAAACTCAACCTAAGACTATAGGCAAATCCTCATTAGTGGAGGCATCTGTTGTCAAATTGTTGCTGCTACTTCTCTTATAACGGGTAGAGAAATTCAGAAAATGTAAAAAAAACATTTAATTTTAATTTACTAGTCTCTCATAGATTCTGTTTAAGTAGCAATTCCTTTCTTCTGGGTCAGAAAATTGGAGGATTCTCTAACAAAGAGCTCCACACTGTGAGGTCCACATGAGAGCAGCAGCAGCAGAGAATCCTCCAGCCCAGGAAACCCCAGATCAGCAGGCCCTGACTCAGATCCCTCCAGCTCTCTCACTTTACAAAGCTGATGGCTGCTCCCTGTTCTCTCCTTCTTCCAGCCATGTGACTTGGATTCTTCCTTAGGGGAGGGCAGGGGCGATAATTAGGATTGGTAGTCTGAGTAAAGTACTTTCCCCCCATAAAAAGATGTTTATGTCCTACTCTCTGGAACCACAAAATTAGATAATATGGCAAAAGGAACTTGGCAATATGATGATGTCACTTGCTGACCATGTGACTTTGGGCAAATGTAATGAGTCTTGAGATGGTAAGACTATCTTGGAGTATATTGTGGGCTCCACGTAATCATAATTATCCTCGTAAGAGCGAGGCAGGAGAGTCAGATTTGGAGAGGACATGTGACTATGGAGGAAGATGCTGAGTGATGTGAGGAAATGACCAGGGCCAAGGACAGACAGCAACATCGGGCAAGAAAACCTGCTATTCCCCATGGTGTCCACAGGAAAGCCTGATTTTAGTCCAGTGAGACCTGTGTGAGATTTCTTTCTTCCAGAATTGTATGAGAATACCTTCATGTTGTTTCAAGCCAGTAAGGACGTGGCGATTTGTTACAGCAGCTACAGGAAACTCACACAAGGTGAAAAAAATGGCATTTGCATCTCTGAGTGGATGTTTCCCCCTGATCTCCCAACCTTCTTCGATTTGTTAGACTTTGGTTAGCCTCTGTTAGCCTTTGGTTTAATTTGGACAAGAGACAGCACAGTTTAGTATAAGGAGATCTACCACCAGAATTCCTCTGAGAGAGAAAATCTCCTGAGTAAACCCCTTGATTAAGTTTCGCACATTGTGGGTATCTGGGAGCCTAGGGGTCAGATCCAATTGCTGCTTCATGGGTGGGGTTTAATTGTAGGAGGACAAATTAGGTTTGCAGGACACACTCTAATTAGGAAGAAACAGGGAAGGATGGAGTCAGAGATGGAAATGGATAGAAGAGAGGAGGAAGGGGTCAGGACAGGAAAATATGTGACCCTGCCCCAAGTCTGAAATAAAGCTGTTCAGAGATTTAAAGACTTGGAGAAAGTTGCATTTTGTAGAAGAAACTGCAGAAGGGGCTGACTTTAATGTTAGAGTCACATGATATGTGGCATGGGCAGCAGAAACTTGTGAATTTCACAGCATCTGGGTTTTGTCTGTTCTCATTTTATAGGCAAAGGGATCATCTGAGGACTGGACTTGTCCACATGGAAGAAACAGACTTCATTTACACACCTAGGTCCAAATCCCAGTTCCAACATTTGCTGACCATTTGACTTCATGCAAACCACTCATGCCCTCTGATGAATGAACTTCTCAACTGTGAAATGGATTTTTACAGATTTCAAGGGCCATTCTGAGGTTTTAACCACATGATGTATCGTGAAATGTAACTTATTTGTTTATTTTTTTCAGATAAGAGTACTTATCTTATAAAGTTGGTATTCAATCTCTGAGATTCTTTTTCCCCCTTGATCCATCGTGCTATTAATACTTGTGATTGCATTATGAAATTCCTATAGTGTACTTTTCAGAAGGCTCATGCTGGTTATATTCTTTTCTAAAATGACTATTTTGTTTATCAGCTCCTGACATGTTTTTTTCATTATTTTTAGCTTCCTTGAATTGGATTACAACACAGTCCTACTCCCTACCGCATAGTCCTACCCCATGGCACCCACCAGGGGATATTTGTAGCTCAATACTCTTTTTCTGATTCCTATCATAAATATTGCTTCTGTCATTTCAGCCATCTCAGGCTCATCCAAAAGTCCAACAACAAAAATAGATAGCTACAGAAAAGAGTTTGTAAAACAAAGAATGTCAGCTCTACAGAAGGTATTCACAAGAAAGAAAACACATCTAGCCAAATTCTAGGGATTTCACCATCACAAACACCACCTTGGAGCCTGGAGATGCTGCATATCCTCCCATGAACAGGACTCTCACTGGGACCTTGCACAGGGTAATGGCCCCAAGCACAAACCTCAAAGAAAGTTCAGCTTCTCAGTGTGGCAGGAGCAGCTGTGGTCCCTGGTTATGGGTGTCCAGCAGTTGGAGTCAGGTGTCCTGAGAGAGATGACTGGAAAGCCTTTGAGAAAGGAAGAGGACATGAGGCATCAGTCACAGTCACAGGCTCGTCTTCTATGTGAACAGGGCCAGGGTCCTCAAGGATGCTTTACAGGGCCTCCTCTTTTCTTTTCTTTTTTTTTACAAAAGTGGCCTGAGCCTGGACAGATGGGTTGTCAGTAGTCTCTAGAATTGAAAAAGTCTAAAACTAAGCTCCTAGTTCTGCTCCAAATCTGTTCCACTCCTGTACTGATTCATCTCAATTAATGGCAAGAACACTCACTGGGAATCTGCACAAGCCATTTAAGCAATCTGTGCATCAAGTTTGGGCATGCTAGGAGCATCTATCTCATGGGCCGTTTTGAGGATTAAACGGGTTGTGATTAGTAAAGTGCTTAGAATTACATCTGGCACAATCATGATTTCCTGAAGCATTAGTTACAATACTTAATTTCTTAGTTACAATACCTGCTTTAGTCCATTTGTGCTAAATTTATAATGAACAGAAATCGGGGTAATTTATAATGAACAGAAATTTGTTGGCTTACAGTTCTGGAGGCTGGGAAGTCAAAATCAGGGCTCTAGTATCTGACAGGGACCTTCTTGCTGTGTCACATGTGGTGGAAGGTGGAAGGGGAAGCAGGGACAATCTTTGTGTCCTCACACAGCAGAAGAACAAAGATCAAAAAGATGAAAGAAAACTGTTTTTATAGTGACGTTAGTCATGCCCATGAGGGAGAACTCCTCATGGCCAAAGTCCCTACCTTCTAACACTGCCACAGTGGCAACCAAATTTTGACATGAGTATTGGAGGGGGCAAACTTTCAACCCATAGGAATACCTAAAACACAAGCAAACAAGAAAAAAAATAGATAAATTACACATAAAAATTGAAAGCTTGGTGCTTCAATTAACATCATCGAGAATGTGAAGATAATCCACAAAACTGAAGAAAATATCTGTAAATAATATATTTGACAAGAGACATATACAGCATATAGAAAGAATTCATACAAATTAATAGTAAAAAGATGACAGTTGCAATTTAAAAATGAGTAAAAGGTCTGAATACACTCTCCAAAAACTCCATACAAATATCCAGCAAACACATGAAAAGAGGAGGCTCAACATCATCAGCTGTTAGCAAAATGTAAATCAAAACTATAATGAGATGCCACTTTATAACCATTAGGATGCTTAAAATTAAAAAATACATGCAAGTGGATGTGTTAGAAAAAAGGGGCAGAAGTTGGAACCCTCATGAACTGTTGACTGAAATTGAAAGTGACACAGGCACTGTGGAAAACAGACAGTTACAGTTCCTCAAAATGTTAAACATAGAATTTTCTTATGACCCAGCAATTTCACTCCTAAGTATATGCTCAAGGGAATTGTAAGCATATGTTTACATAAAGAGCTGTACACAAAAGTCTGTAGCACCATTATTCATAATAGCCAAAAAGTAGAAACAATTCAAATATCCATCTACTAGTAAACAGATGAGCACACTGTTGTATATAGACACAACGTATATTTAAATTTTAAAGATATCAATTGAACAAAGTGCAAAAGGGAATGTAATAATGATTCCCCAAAAAATTGCATAGTTGTTATTTCAAGTACTCTGTAATGCCTGGATGTCTGGATGTCAAGGATGTCTGCTATTATTATTTCTATTTAAGATAGTAATGAAGGTTCTAGCCAGCAAAACAGGGCAAAAAATTTTTTTAAAAAGTGAAAAGAATCCATATTGAAAATGAGTAACTAAAACTTCCTTTGCATATGACATAATTATCTATAAAAAAAACCTCACAGAATCTACAAAAAGTATTACTAAAACCAGTCAGTAGATTAGAACATTTATATTGATACAATGTCAATATAAATCTATATAAATCAGTTAGAGGATAGAACAATAGAAAAATTAAAGTAAACAAAACTGAGTTTGTTTAGTGACAAAATCAACAAAACTGGCAATCTTGCAGCTAGACAAACTAAGGAATAAAGAGAGAAAACCCAAACACATAAGATCAGAAATGAAAGAGGCAATACTACAACAGATGACTCAGGATCATAAGAGACTGTTATGAAAAATATACATAAATAGACATAATTGACTTTACATACACATATAACACATGTATACATGTATAAATGTATATACTGTGTGTATATATATATATATTTCTACACACACACACACACACACACACACACACGCACACACAAATAAGTGACTTTATTTTTTTAATCCTTGAATCAGGTTACATGCTGTAAATTGCATGGATGAGATTATGAGAGACATAGAAACACTCTTTGACGTTGAAATTTTCCCTGGAAATCTAGCCCTCATGAACACTGCTTAATGATACCAGTTCCAACTAAAGGAGCAGTGAGGTGTTATTAAAAAAAGAATCGAGGATGGAGAATTCTGCCTGCTCAACTCAGCGTCAGCATTCTAGCCAAGGAATATTTATCAGTGCCTTAGTGAAGGGGTTAGAAAAATAAAAGGAATGAGTGCCAAGAAAAAAATAATAATTTAAACCTCTTAGTACAATTCCCTGTTCCCCAAATCAGAATATTTTTACATCTTTCTCATTATTTTTGTTCTGTGTTGGTGTGCTTATGGCCCTCACCTGTTCATATTTCAGATTAATTTGCCTTAATTCCCTGGGCTGAAAAGCAAAATTCTAGGAAGAGTTCAAAAAAGAGAGAAATGTTCCTGAGTCCAGTGAAAAGAAGACATAGAACTAAAGATGAGATACAGTAAGAAGTATATAGCTTAGACTTTGGGTAAATAAACTAGAAAATAAAGGAGATTTTGCAAGCTGAATATATGGTTTTTCTTCTATTCAGAGGAGGATCATGGCCAAATTTGGATTTTTATTCAAATTGTCTTTTAGCTTCTCTATGCTATCTTCCCTAAACAACTACTGGTTTGTGAAGTGATGTGTGTGAGGACACAAAATGATTATCCTTAGAATTACGCAGTTCAGTGGGGAAGTCACATGTATATTCTTCAGGATGATCTCTAATTCGTTGTCCAACGACCATGTCAAAATGTAGTTCCACACCAAGGCCATACTCTGGACTTTAGGTGAGTTGTTAAATGTAAACAATACCTGTCAAAAGAGTGCTCTAAGTTTATCCCTCGCCTCACAGGAGAATGAGGACAGCCATCTATCTTTTTAAAAATCTATATTCAGGAATTTGATTTTAATTTCAACTGCCAAGAGCACTGGCAAAATTGCAATCTTGCAGTACAACCATTCTCAGCTACATTAACTGGCAAGAACAAAAGTGCACTCAGTGTGCATAGATACTGCTGGTTCCATGACAAGCTCTGCATACTAACAGGGTTATCCCTGCCTCTGCAGACATAAGACGACCCATGACAAATGATGTGCACCAAGAGACTGACAGCTCATCTTCTCCCACGCTTACCGGCTGCACTACACTGAGTGGAGAGCTGGCTAGCGAGCTGGTAACACACACCATGCCTCCTCTCCTCATGTGTTCCCCGTCATTCCTCTGATTACCACTTTTATAGCAATTGACCTTGTCCAATATTCAAAGCTCTTTTAAAGTTAATGATCTTAGACTCTGGAAATAGTCTTCAAACATATGAAAGATTATTACAAAGAGAATGATGGCCAGCTGCTTCCCATTTCACTCGAGGATAGAGTTTGGGTTGCTGCCATTCACTGCAGAAGGACTGAGTAAATGTTTCTTTATCATGAAGATGATGATGGTTGTGATGATTAAACCACAGCAGGTGTAAAGAAGACCTAGACTGCAACTGGAGGAACCTCATTTTGATGAAATAAATGCCCTGACATCGAAAATACTGAATCTAGTTTTCTGATTCAAATTTACTCTGCATTCATTCAACAAGACTTTGCTAAGCATCAACTATGAGACCCAAGGAGCCCTGTAATAGAACACAGGGAGTACCTAAAATTATGTATCAAAAATCTGTCTTTGACAAAACGATTTACAACTTGTTTTAAGAAAAGGACTTTTAAATGTGAAATTAAACTATGCTTATAAACAACATGCAATTACTCTACAAACTATATATGAGCTGAGGCAGCTTGAATAATTAACAGAGACTTCATTAAGGAGGTGACACTTCAGCTAGACCTTGTACATAGTATTATGTAGTAACTTATAAGTATATATCAATTTGATAAATATTTATTGTATATGTATGATGTTTGGGCACTAAGAGAAACATAGAATGATACAGTCAAGAGGTATGTTTGAGATAATAAAATCCTCTTTCATTACATGATTACCCTTATCCTCTCTGGGTAGGCCATCATAGCAAAATTGTAATAGAACCAGAAACAGAATCAGTTTCTACATGAGCTCAGTATTTCTATATGAAAACCTTATCGTTTGCCTTGCCTTTGTTTTTCTTCCACCAGAACCATAAACCTGAAGACAAAACAAAACAGGAAATATTTTCAGTGTTGAGAAATTAATTCCTATTCACCAGACTTTTAGAAACTTGTTTTCTTGAAAAAAGAATACTATAATGTGCATTTCATATATATGGTTAAGAACATTTTATTTTATAATTTTTTTAATGTATTGTCTTGGCAAAATGCGTACGACTCATCTTTACTTTAGTGTGCTTGCCTGGTTTATTTATTAGTTACAACTGTTAAATTTGAAGTTATTTTATACTAACTTTACAGGCATCAGGAATTCTTAGATTATACTTTTTAATAAGTTGTATTTTTTTCTTTCTGCTCAATAGTGAAAGCAAAGGAAAGAAGCAAGCTAAGTGTGAGGCATTTTATCGAGAGGCAGCATACATAGGGGTTAAGAGCTTAATCTCTTGAAGTCAGACTGATTTGGCATCAAATTCCAGTCATAGGACTTTCACAACTGTGAGCAAGTTAATCTGAATGGGCCTCAAATCTCTGTTCTGTTAAATAGAAAAAGAGTGTACCTAATTCATGGGATAGTTACAAAGATGTAAGTAGCTAATGCATGCAAAATAATTAACAATGTGTAGCATAAAGTATATTCTCAGTAAATGCTAGTTATTAAGATCCTTGAAAATGGAGATAACGTACATCCATGTTTGGCTGCTAAATTGGTGTCGGGATTGTCGGCCAGGTAATTATAGTCACGCTTATGACAGAGGCCTTCAGTTGTGCATGACGTTGTAAATGCATCTAATTGAGCATGCATCTGTCAGGAAAGAAAGATGAGTTGGGAGACTATCAAGAACTGCTCTAACTTGAACATCTGTTAATTACATATAAAGCACTTGAGACTTTCACTAGCTTTTTTCCTGTAATTCTGAAACTAATTGCTCATAATAAAAATCTTAGAAAACACAAAAATACAAAGAAGTCAACAAAAATAAAATATAATAAAAGTATTCAAAATCAACAAGTTTGATGAATTAACATTGATATTTTTCCTGTGCATACATATATAACTTTGATGTACATATGTAATTTATAAAATTTATATTTTAAACATTAAGATTCAGCTGCAGAAACACATTTGATATTCTGCTTTTTTATATGTATTCTACTTAGATATTAAATAATAATCAAAAGTAGTTTATTGCATAATATCCCATTGAATGATTTTGATTTTGACATTTTTATACATTATTTCTCATGATTTTCTATAAATAATGCTAAAATAAACATTCTTGAAAATAAAGCATATGCATACAGGTAAGCCTCTCGCCAGAAAATATATGCCAATTTATTCTCTCAATACTGGATAAGCAAATGTTTTTTGCCTAACTCACTGTCCTCACCACAGCTGATCTTCATTCCTCATAACTGTAATGATAATTATTGACAACTAGTAGGAACTTACCCTGTGGCAGGCCCTGTTCTAACTGCTTTATAGACATTATATTTCTAAATCTTCTCAAAAATACTGTAAGGCATATTGTAATCATTCCCATTTTACAGGTTAAGAAGCTATGGGTTAACCAGATTAAGTCGAAGTTTCCACAGTTAGAAATAAAATTGGGATATAAGTCTCCAGGCAGGGTGACTTTCATTGACTGTGCTTTTCACTACAACATACTAGTAGT
Organism: Callimico goeldii; assembly: GCA_963573925.1. Lineage (NCBI taxonomy): Eukaryota > Metazoa > Chordata > Mammalia > Primates > Cebidae > Callimico > Callimico goeldii. The sequence continues at coordinate 8,571 of CAUYOR010179268.1, read as the reverse complement.
GTTTTTCCATAGCATTCATTAGTATTATCCACTGAAATAGTTTTGTCAATGTGAAAGACAAAAAAAAAAAAACTGTTGTTTTTACTTTACATAATTTTATTGAGGCTAATGTTTTTTCATAATTTTATATTTAATTTTTATATATTTTGGATATTTCATGTGTATTTTTTACGTTCCTTAGTGTGTTCATCATTTAATTTTGAGGAGTTCCTTCCTCTGAAGGCCAGATTCTAAAAGTAGATAGTGAGTGATTATCTTTGAGGTAATAATAAATATGGATTTTCAAGACGGTGACACGATTTATTCATTTGCATAAATTAGGAAAAATTTTGCTAATTGCATTCTCTGGTGAGGGTTGGACTCCCTGCCTGCCGATGTGTATTCCGTTTTACAGGTCCTTTTAGATGTTCTCTTTGATTTGTAATTGATGGATTTCCTCGAAGCAAAATGTCACTGGAGCTTTAGTGAGTGTGAAATGGTGAATACTGAAAGCATTTTAGATATTAATATGAAAATAGATCTCTTAGCGGATATCTTTTTGTTCTGCTGTTTCTGGTATGAATACATTAGTTTTAACATTGTGAGCATTTAACAGATGTGAAAGTGCTAGTGTTTGGACTGTTAACAGACTGTACTCTGCCAGATTTGTTGGTAGCCTTTCCATATTCTGGAAGTATTGGAGATATTTACAACCATAGTGATGTTTCCAAATGCTTTAAATAATTATGTGATTTATACTCACATAATTATTTCCAACTGCAAAATCCTCCTGAAGTAGAAGAAATTGTTGCTCTTAAAGGGGTATGCAGAATAACTGTTTTATTTAAGAGCAACAATGAAGAGCATGGCCATGAAGTTTGGATGCAATAAAAAGAAAAAGAAGTCATGGGCCAAGTATCTTGGGGCAATAACTTGTGAGAAGGCAAATCAATGGCAGGTAGAGCCTAGTTAGCACAGCTTGCTAAGATAGATCCCTCTGGTACCATTGCTAGGCTAGTAAGGGTCTAAAGTTGTCTTCAGTGGTTAATCTTTATTCTCCTTGGTAGGGATTGGGGTAAAGGGACAGGATACCTTTTTTATTTTTAAATATATGTCCTGATTTCAGAAAAGTAGAAGAATGGGGACTTTTTTTCTATTTGCTTCTTACTTGACTTTGTCTCAATGATCCTTCATATTTTGGAGTAAATATTTAAAAAGGGAAAATTCTTTATATGTTACAATTTTTCACACCATAAATTTTCTGATACTCTAGTGGGCTGGTACTTCTGGATAGGTAAAGAATTCAAATTTGGGGAGAAACTAAAGATCATATTTTAAGAGAAGAATAACAAAACAAGAAAAGCAGAACCTCAGATCTAAGACCTAAGCAAAAAATTCTGTTTCATAGAACTCTTCTCAGTAACTTATTATTCAGAATTTTCACATACAGAGGTAGTGGTATGCTACTCAGTGTTTAAAAACAAACTTGTGGTGAAGAAAATAAAGTTACTTACAGTGTTTGCTGATTTCCAAATTCTCACATCATGGCAGATTTCAAGCTATCATCATAAGTTGGGAAAACACATAAGCATTTGTCTCTCACAAAGTTGGTAGAAACCTGCTTTAGCACAACACTGGGTAGAGGCCACCATGAAATAGAGCCTGAACACAGAGAAGCCCCAGTTATAAAAGTTCACCAGTTCTTCCCATTAACCATTTACTGTGAATAGTTCCTTCAGGAAGAGAACATTTATATCTAGTATTCACTTTACCCAGTTGTAGTCACTTAGCCTGCCAGTTAGAGGAAACAGCAACACAAATGACCTGAGTTCTTGGACCCAGAGCAGCCCTACTGCTAATGTATGGTTTGATCCTTGACAGGGCAACCTACAGTTTACTGCTGGCTGCTTCTTTGTAATGAATCAACAAAGGCAATTCTCTAAGGCCTAACGTCTTTCATGTTGCAAACCCACACACCAGAAAATGACATATAAAACCAACATCCGTGGGAATTGCACTGGATATCTTCCATTTATATCTCCAGAGTCACTCTACCTCTCTTCTTTCCCTGTGACTCAGACCTGTGTGAACTAAACCAACAGGCTCAGTTTTGCTCTGGCTTACCACTGGGTTGGGACAATGGTGAAAGTGACAAGGTTTCTTAGGGAGAAGAGTGACATCAGAGTATTCTTCTGACTCCCTCCCAAGGGTTCCCTTAGGCTGATTACATCTTTCTTCCAAAGGTCACAGGTTCTATCAAGTACACTGCTCTACATAGCTGCTTTGTTCCCAGGTTCTGATAATGGCTCCTTGTTTTTTCTTATTCAGGCTAAAAAATAGTAAGGGATCTCCATTTTTATTTTTCCTAATCCTTTTTATTTTTATTCAGCATGCCCTAAACCTTGATCAGAATACACAGAGTTTACTCAGTATTTTTTGAATGAACCACTTTTTTTTTTGGCCAGGACTAATGCTGATAATAAGTTTGGAATTCTTATGCAAGTAGTAAGCAATTGTATGTATACTAGGCACAGCAGCATAAAAGAGAAATTCCTTATAGACCCATTGGTCCCATATATATCTTTAAAGTTATTTGAATTTAATCTACTTTCAGGGGTGAGCTGGCACATGTTCCACAATCAGCTCTTAAAAAAAATGAAAAAGCCCTGTTTTGCATTAGAAATAAATGCTCAGTGCTGCAAGGAGAAACCAGCACTCGGGCAGAGTTTTCTCAACAAAGCAATTTACTTCTACAGAAGGGTTCTGCCTGCTTTGGTCACGATTGCAAGGGTGCAGAAAACAATGGAGAATAAGGATTTTTATGCCTGATGCAGTCCTTGCTTCTGTGTGGGTTCAGACTACACAGTCTAAACTAGCCCGATTGGCTGAACACTTAGACTTTTTCTTGGATAAGGTTGGCGCATAATGGGGGAGAAAAAAAGAAAGAAGGGGATCATTTACAGGGGGATAGAGAGCTAACGTATTTCTAAATAAGGAAAGGAATGTAAACTGGGGCTGAGACACATCCAGGCATGCTGGAGGAGGCTCTGTGTGCTCCCATACACCCTTAACAACTTCTTGAGGCAAAAGATATTGATGAAGATGGATAGGGTGGTACCTGGTTTTAGCTCTACTACCACTGAGACATGGTTTACAGTCACCCCAGATGGGTTATTACCACCCCAGACTTTGGGAAATTCATCTGATTAGTATGGTTTCTTCTTCTGGGGTTAAGGGATGGTCCTGCCCTTGTGTTCCCCTAGTGTCCAGTCTCCACTCCTTATCCTGTGGCACAGTTAGAGCTAGCATCATTGCTGCTGGCCAGGTGAGATCTAAAGTCACATTCCATTCTGGTGTGAAGGAAATTTGAGCCTGCAGCTTTTGGAGTAGGTCTCTCCCTAGCAGGGGAACCAGACAATCTTAGGGGTATAAGAACTCATGCTGAATATCCTGTCCTCCTTTAATACACCCCTTCGACCAGCAAAAGGGCCTTTTCTCTGCCACTCCTGTGGTTCCAGTTATAGTAGCACACGTTTTAGTTAGTGATCCAATTGGTTGAGATACTACTGAGTGTTCAGCACCTGTGTCTACCATAAAATTTATATCCTGGCTTTCTACTTCTATCCTGACCATAGGTTCCTGGGGACCTAGAGAAATGGAGCCTGTCTGTCTCATTTCTCATGGCATTTGGCCACCGCCAGGCCGATTAGGTCAGCTTCTTGAATCCTTTTCTGGCTTTCATTACTGTCAACTGCATCTCTTTCTGGGCATTCATTCTTCCAGTGTTCTTTTTTCTTTCTTTTTTTTTTTTGCATGTTGCGCACTGGTCTCCCTCTAGTCTAGGTTGCTTTTTAAGTTCTCTTGGGTTAAACCTCTCCCTTGCCCATGACCTCGGCCACATCCTCTTGATGCATTTGTCCCCCTTTCTGTGAGAGCCATGACCAGCAGATCTGCTTTTCTTTTAAGCTTCCAATCCACTTCTCTTTTGCCTTCCTTTTTGGCCTCCTCCTCACAGTTAATGAACACTTTGTGTGCCATCTGTATGAGCTGAATTGAAGTCATGCCTTCAAACCCTTCTAGCTTTTGGAGTTTCCTTCTGATATTATTTTTTGCCTGACTAACAAAGACTGCATTCACCATACATTGATTTCCTGGTGCCTGTGGGTCAAACAGGGTATAGAGTCAATATGCTTCACAAAGCCTCTCATAAAACTCACTTGGGCTCTCATCTGCCTTCTAGGACAGACTTCTGAAATTTTCCCCATATTCGGGGCCTTCTTCCCTCCTGCCTTGATTCCATTTAGAAGTGCCTCCCAAAATGCCTGCAGGCATTGTAAGCCCTCTGCCTCATTAGGGTCCCACTGGGGATCCCACAGGGTCCCACAAGGTAATGTCTCTTAGCATATCGGTATGCATCAACTGTGCTGGACGGGGTATTTCTCTCCAGGTATTGGAGGGTTGCCTGGGTTACTCTATGCCACTCCTCTGTATTAAACAATGTTTACAGGAGCTCCTGGCAATCTTCCCATGTGGGGCTGTAGGTTAAGAAAATGAATTGCAGGCTGGGCGCCGTGGCTCAAGCCTATAATCCCAGCACTTTGGGAGGTCGAGGGATCACGAGTTCAAGAGTTCGAGACCATCCTGGTCAACATGGTGAAACCCCGTCTCTACTAAACATACAAAAAATTAGCTGGACATGGTGGCACGTGCCTGTAATCCCAGCTACTCAGGAGGCTGAGGCAGGAGAATTGCCTGAACCCAGGAGGCGGAGGTTGCAGTGAGCTGAGATTGTGCCATTGCACTCCAGCCTGGGTAACGAGCGAAACTCCGTCTCAAAAAAAAAGAAAATGAATTACATTAAATCTGTTATGGCTTGGGGTTTCTCTGTGTAGGAGGGAGTATACTGTTTCCAGTTTAAGAAGTCAGTGGTTGGGAAGGGCTTTTGGGTAAAGAGCCTTTCTCCTCCTCTGCCTTGGCCCTTGGTGTCCTGGTGAATTTGGGACCTAGTCTCCCAGAGAGGCATTTGTGAGGCTTAGGTATGGCCAGACCAGGGTTGGCTAGGGGAACTGTCCCTTTCTGTTTCCCTAACTTCCATGAACATGCCTTTCTGTTCCTGGCTAAGGGATGACATTGGAGTGTCACTTATGTTTGAAATTTATTCTCCATCTACTTTCCCTTCACCTTGCCTTAGGTTAGCCAAGGATGGATATATTGGCACATAGGGAGGTCAGCATTCTCTCTCCTCCTGAGGGGCCTTGTAGGACTTGTTTTTGTTTTTCCAGCTCTCCCTCCCCTATTTTTGGGCGAGGGGCATTGTGGTTTCCTTTATTATCTTTGGTTCTACTCAAGCCACCAAAGTTTTACAGTACACTTCCTAGTAAAGTGGCAGGGCTTCAGCCACTTGGGATTTAATTGGACCACATTTAGCCAAGAGTTGTTTGGGTATTGATCAAGGTATCCAGGTTGTCCTCCAACCCCGGTTACTACTCTATACACATGGCCAACCACCTCTCGATCTATTGTCCCTTTAGTGGGCCACCCAACATTGAAAGGCCAGTCTAGTTCTTCTGGTGGTTCCCTGTGATCCAAATGGTCAAGACATGATAAAGGCAAGTCATTGGTTTTTGGGGGTAGAGTGGGAGAAAGACCCAGTCTAAAATAAATGTAGTGCAAAAATACTAAACACTGAGAAAGAATATGCCATAATTCTTAGTCTTCAACAAGTAGACATATAATGAAATCGATTTCAGCCTAATGAGATACTGGGGCACAGGTTGATTCACATGGAACAGGCAAGAAATGCAGAGAAGGAAAATCTTAATGGAAGAAAGGACATCTGAACTGGGCTTTCAAAGATGAGAAGTCCTCTCAGTCAGTAAAAGAAGGAAGAAAACTCCAGATGGATGGAAAAGCATTTGTACAGGAGAGGATCTGTGAAAGATCGAGATGTATGTGATGAGTTATCAGTTGGTTGGTATTGTGAGCATGTAAACTCAAGGCTGAGGCTAGAAAGGAAAGAACTGGGAAGGCTTTATATCCTGCAGGTCAGTTTATTTTAAATGGAGTTTATAGCCTCCAATAGAGACTTACAAGGATGAGTTGAGTGTTTAAACTTCAAGTCATGTTTTCTAAATATCTATTCATAAGGAAATCATAGATTAGGTGCCACATGAAGTATATAAAGAAACCCTGAATGAAGAGACAGTGCTCCTGAACATAAAGGGAGGGCAAGAGGAACTGGAGCCTCAATTGTTCTTTCATCTTAAGTGATTTATGTAGCTTACATGTACCTAATTATGTAGATGTACTACATAAATATCTGATTTTAATGAAATACTTAAAAAAATGAAATGATTAGAAAGAAGATTCCTGCAGAAAAACTAGGCTGAAAATAACACGAATCATGCATGTGCTTGTATGAAACAATGAAAGGAGAGAACTGACACATTTGCTATTTCTAAGAAAACTATCAAGCCATATGTCAAATTGAAAAAGGGTATTCTAATCAGATTGCACAAAATAGGGCCTAGAAACAAAAATTATCAATAAAAGTGTCACCAGTAAAGGGTCATGACTGCAAGCTGTCCTGGTTCCTGACATTTTGAACAAAGAATTGGACAAAAACACCCAGCAAAGCAAAGAATTGAAGCAACAAAAGAATAAAAGTAGGGATTTACTGAAAATGAAAGTGCCCAGATAGAGAATCTTCTGGGGTCCAAATATCCCCAGAAGTTTCACATTGACCACTTTGTGCTCACCTCATGTAAATGAAGTCTAGCCAGCAATCAGTCTGATTGGTTGCAGAAAGCTGCCAACCAGAGGCTGAAGTGAAGTTACAGAGTTGCAAACGAAGATTCTCCCACACCCAGCATGATTTGTTGTGAACAGTCAATTTCCTATCTGTAACACAGCAAAGGTTAAAGGGAATAGCTTCTGGTCTTTTTATTACTTAGGCATGCAAAGTTAGGGTTTTCCTTTCAATTTAGTTCTAGGAAGTCATTGTGAAAACAGCCTTAGGTTCGCTGCCTCCAGACCCTATTCTCCTGCCTCAAAAGGATTTGAAACATGGATTTATATCCATTATTATAAATGAAGAGCCTTGTCCCGAGTGCCTATTTTCCCTCACTGGATTAGCCCATGGATACTATGAAAACGTCATGATAGGCACCAAAACATTTGCTAACTAAGCACCTGACTCATGGGACACATCACACTTGTTTTCTCAATAATAGAGGTCCTTTATACTCAAGTCAGTATTCACAAAGTGTTACTAACATTTAATAATTAATAAGGCCTGTAGATTGTACTGATACCAATTTCCCAGTTTTGATATTTTATGTTATACTAGAGTTATGTCAGATGTTACCTCTGAGGAAAGCTGGGTAAAGTTACCTGGAATCTCTTTAGACTATTTTCTAAAATGCCTATGAGTCTATAATTGGTTCAATACTCATTTTCTCTAACACTTGATGTGTATGTGTGTGTGTGTGTGTGTGTGTGTGTGTGTGTGTGAGAGAGAGAGAGAGAGAGAGAGAGAGAGAGAAAGCTGAATTTTAAAAGGTTTCTTAATGGTGAAAAACAAAAACAAGAAGCCATATACCATTGGGATAAATAGCTGTTTTTCTCTATGTAGGAAAAATGACTGAAATAATACATGAAAACCAATATGGAAATAAACTAAAACGTGTTTCTCTATCAGCAAAGATGTTGGGAAGACATAGACAAAATATTGCTGAAGGTTTGAGGGAAAAAAGTTACAATAAATTATGCAGTGAGTAAGATTTCCTATCAAGTTGCAAAAAAATGCAGATGTTTCTAGCAAGTCTAAGATTTGGCAATTGCTGCATTCTATTTCAATAATTAAATACATGAAAAAATAAGATAGTAAAGAACTCAAACTAGGCATATATATTCTCAACAAGAGTTTTTTCCTTTAATATTAACAATAATAGTACACAAGAGGAAAACCTGTTATAAGTAACAACCAATACACTCATCGTTTTGAATGGAATTTTTAAAAGTTCCAAGATTATTTATAAAACTAAAGGAGGCATTTAAATATAGTAGAATCTCTGTCATATTCTAATATATTGGAATGTCCTGATACTGGCCTGTCCTGATGTCAAAATGGCAATTGTCCTGCATACCTATATAGTCACCACAGAGCATATAATAGTTATATGTCTGTCAAACTCAAGAACATGAGCCATAGCAAAGTATTCATAATATGACAGTCAATAGAAGTTTAGCAAAATAGATTTTTCCATTACATTAAATTAATGGTGTTAATTTGACTTTTATTGATTTTATAGCTTTTCTCTGTATTTAATATATACATTTGTTTTAGGTTATATTCTTGTAAAACAGTTTTTTTGTTGTTTTTTTTTTTTTTTTTTTTGAGACGGAATTCCACTCTTGTTACCCAGGCTGAAGTGCAATGGCGTAATCTCGGCTCACTGCAACCTCTGCCTCCTGGGTTCAGGCAATTCTCCTGCCTCAGCCTCCTGAGTAGCTGGGATTACAGGCACGCGCCACCATGCCCAGCTAATTTTTTGTATTTTTAGTAGAGACAGGGTTTCACCTTGTTGACCA
>CAUYOR010179267.1:0-14451 GCA_963573925.1 Callimico goeldii | reverse complement strand
TCTCCACAGCCTTGCCAGCTGTTATTCCTTGACTTCTTTTTTTTTTTTTTTTTTTTTTTTTTTTTTTTTTTTTTAGAAAAAAGTTTTTTGGTTGAAAAGAAGCGACGGAGGTGAGGAGATAAACAAAAGAAGCAAAAAACAAACACACTTTCAAAAAAAAAAAAAAAAAAAAAAAAAAAAAAAAAAAAAAAGAAGTCAAGGAATAACAGCTGGCAAGGCTGTGGAGAAAAGGGAATGCTTATACACTGTTGGAATGTAAATTAGTTCAGCCTCTGTGGAAAGCAGTTTGGAGATTTCTCAAAAAACTAAAAATAGAAATATCATTTGACCCAGCAATCCCATTGCTGAGCATAGAGCAAAGGACAATAAGTTGTTCTACCAAAAAAGACACACACACTCGTACATTCATTGCAGCACTATGCACAATAGCAAAGACATGGAATCAACCAAGGTGCCCATCAATGGTAGACTGGATAAAGAAAATATGAAACATACACACCATGAAATACTCTACAGCCATAAAAAATGGAATCATGTTCTTTCCAGCAACATGGATGGTGCTGGGAGCCATTTTTCTAAGCAAAATAACTCAGAAACAGAAAACCAAACATCACATGTTCTCACAAGTAGGAACTAAGCATTGGGTTCACAAGGACATAAACACAAGATCAATACACATTAGGGACTACTAGAGGAAAGAGGAAGGGAGGTGAGTAAGGCTTGAATAACTACCTGTTGGTTACTATGCTCTCTACCTGGGTGATGAGTTCAATTGTACCCCAAACCTCACCATCACACAATATACCATTTAGCAAAACCACAGATGTACTCCCAAAGCTAAAATAAAGATTGCAATAAAAAGTAAAATAAATAAAACACTATTTTCCTTTTATGTTAATTTAAACAAAATTACTTTGTTTTAATGACTATAGTAATTATAAAACATTTACAATTATCATGACATAGAACATTATCAATTTTTACCAATAAAAATTAAGCAATAGACTATACTTTAAAATAGCTGATAAGTTTATGATGTAACCCAACACAAAATAATAATTGATGACAAGGAGGAAAGAAGAAAGTGGGGCGGGGTGGGGGGGGCGACACCATGAAAAGAAGATGAGACATTTGAAAAAAGATCCACAAAAGTACATTAATTGAATATCTCAATTTTTAAAAAGTAAATATTTCTCTTTCTTTTTGAACATGTCAGCTTAATAAGTTGGGAATTTTTAGCAATTAAGTGTTATCAAACTGTTGTCTCCTGAATTCTCTACATTGCTATATTTTGCCAAGATCGGTTAGCAAATTTCACATTTGCTTTCACTGCTAATCGTTAGTCTTTGAAGAAACATAAGAGCAGCTATTTGAAATTTTTACACGAAGAACAGAAAAAGGACACAGCCATTTGAACCTGAAATATTATATATAGATAGCCACAACCCACCGGGCGGAAGAAATCTGGGAAATGTTATATAACATTACTCCATTCCCACCCAACAAATAAAAATCCCAAAGTCAGCAAACAGCTACTCTGTTCCATCAATGGGAATGTATGTTTCAGTGTTAATGAGTCAGATGCAGGGCATTTCCCGAAGATTAAAAGCAATCTGGACAATGTGACCGATCGATCTTGGGGTTCTTGGCCCCATCTGGTCATTCACAGAAAATAACTTATCCCAAGGTTTTTTTTTTCCTTCAGCTATTCCACTAATAAAAACATTAACAAACAAATTGCCCCTAAATCACTGTCCTAGGTGAGTGTTTACAGAGTATGATCTCCAGAACAGGAGTATCAGCATCATCTGGGAAGTCAGAAATAAAAATCCTTGAGCACTACCCCAGACCTACTAAGGCTGATGCTCTGGGAGTGGGACCCAGCAATCTGTGTTTTAAGAGGCCCTTCAGGTGATTCTAATGCAGCCCACAAGTTGAGAGTCATTGTTCTAGGTCAATTGCTCTTTCATATATACATATACAAACATACATAGTAAATAGTAATTCTGAAATAGAGATCTAGAAACCTTAAATTTTGGAAGTACTTTCAGTAAACAGCTACTTTAAAAATACTTCCAAACCATTTATTCCATTGAATAAGTCTCTCACACAGACACACACACACACACACACACACACACACACACCCCACACAAACACAACATTTAAAGACACCAGAAGAGGGAGATGGAGATGGATAGAAAGAGGAAGAGGGTAAGAGAAAAGAAACCCAGGAAGTTGGAGAAGGATGGTAAGCCAGTGAGCTGCAGGGATCAAATCATGCATGGTTATTTCAGAACCAAAACAGTCAAATAGTAGGTGCCCAATAAATATTTTCAGAGTAAATATTAATAGAGGAGAGAAAATTCTCATTTATGTTCACAATAGGAAAGAATAATTTAGCACATGCATAAATCATGCTTCTGTATATATTTTGGTTATAAAGCCTATTAGCTTTTTAAAAATTGCTTTTGCTTTATGACATCTCTTAGTAAATGAGTGTTTCCATGTAATATACTTGAAATTTACAAGCCTTGTACACACATAAAAATGGCATTCAACATGTATTCAGCTTTAATTGAACACTTTTCTTCAACTAAAAAAAAATAACATTGTGTCTTATTTATGCTACAACCTGGAGGAAGTGGAAAAATGGGCCAGAATTATTGCAGGATTTATGACTTCCTCCCCCACTTCCCATAGCCAGCTAGGAGGGAGGATATTACGGCAGCAGGAGGCAAAGATAGTGTGGGGTGTCCACCTGTAAATAACAGAACATCAGTAATCTTGGGAAAGGGAGAAGAACACAGGACGACAGCCTGCCTCCTGCTGGGGCCTAAGTGCTGCAGGCTCCCAGAACAGCTGCTCAGGTATCTGTGACTTCCTCATGGCCAACATGAGGTACCGGCAGTGCTCATATTCGACTTCAGATTCTTTCCTCCTAGTTTATGGTGAGCTCTCCCTTGTGGCCACAGAGAAGGCACTGGTCCAAAGCTAGATCTTAAAGATGGTGATCAGTGCAGGGTGGGTGGTTGAGACACGTCGCAGACCCACTGAGTATTAGGAGAGCAATACAAGAAAAAAATGAGTACTGTGAATGTTAGAGGCTGTGTAGAATCTTCCTCTCAAGTCGCCACCCTCCCCCTGCCTTTTATCACCACTTTCATAGAGCTGAGGTCTAAGCCAATGAGCTTTCATTATGAACATTCTTCAGAAACATCCCCAATAGCCACCTCTGACCTGTTCATTAACTACCAGACCAGTTCCTGATTACAGTTTGTCAGAAATGTTTATTATCTTCTTGTATCAAGAAACAGGAAAGATTAAGAATGTTCCAGTCTTGACATGAGACTCCACATCTGCAGTAAGCTTAAAATAGTATATAAATAGCAGAATAATTTCCTGGCACAGTTCAGCTAACAATTAACGAGAAGACCCCCAGTTAGATTAAGAGATCTCTATCTCCTTTTAAATAGCATCATCTGAGCAGTTATATAACTTTTATTCCATAATAAACATTTATTAGACCTTACTAATAATTGTTTTCCAACAGCACAGAAAGTTTATGCTTGTCCCATGGAACCATGACAACAATCATTTGTTTTGTAAAGAGGAGATTTACAGATAGATGATGTTTCAGTTCCAACCACCAACTGAATCTCTTACAATTAGTAATGTTAACAGCATTTTTCACATGAAAAGAGAAATTAATTTCCTGACAATCCAAAATTACAGAAGGGTCCACAGAGGAAAATAAAGCTATATGTGAAATCCTTAACATATTCTGTTAAGGGGTTTTTCCCTGTTAAAATGATTTGTTACAAACCACATTTGAAACATCACTACTCCACAGAAGAAAAAATGAAGTGTTAAGATAAAAATTTACTGTGAACAAAGTAGCTCTTGCCAAAAGTGCTAAAACTGTGTATTTCAGACTTCGGAAACTTGTGACCAAGTTAATCAAACCTATGGCCCAATCTCACAAATGCTTCTCAAACTATGGCACTGGATAAGGAGCACCTGTTAAAGCACAAATTGCTGAGCCAGCCCAGGAGAGCCTGATTCATTACACCTGAGGCGAGGCCCAAGCATTTCCATTTCAATAGGATCCCAGGTGATGTTGACAGTACCACTGTGCAGACCATCCTTTGAGTGGCACTGGGGCTTTGAAGGCTGGTGTTGAAGTTATACCACCATGGATATCCGCATCTTTCTCCTGGATATAATCATGGCTTTTAAGCATAACAGTGTAAATGAGTTTCAGTTACTGATGCTTTGGTCACTCTTTGGCCAGTAGCTGATCAAACAGCAAACAAAACTGATGTTCAGGAGCACCAACAAGGTTGACAGACGTTTCAAGAGGTTCCCTCTATGACAGTTGACACCTATTCCAACGAACCCAGGTGATATGGTTTGACTCTGTGTCCCCACCCAAATCTCTTCTTGAGTTGTAATCCCCAGGTGTTTAGGGAGAGACCTGGTGGGAGGTGACTGGATCATGAGGGCGGTTTCCCCCCTGCTGTCCTCCTGATAATGAGTCAGTTCTCAGGAGAGCTGATGGTTTTACAGTATGGCACTTCCTCTGAAGGAAGTTGCACACACTCTGAAGACTTGACTGGACTGGAAGAAGGGAAGATCTGTTTCCAGACTCACTCACATGGCTCTTGGCAGGATTTGTTCCCTTTACACAGAGCTTCATGGTAGCTGGCTTTCTCCAAAGTGAGCAAGCCAGAAGAGAATGACAGCAGAGCACTCAGGATAAAAGCCACAATCTTGTTTACAACCTAAATTTGGTAGTAATATCCCACCACTTTTGCAGTGCTATATTTGTTTAAAATGAATCACTAAATCCTATTCACACTCAAGAGCATGATGCCAGTAGATGGGTAGCATCTTAGAAATTGCCTGTCTGTCCCCTCCCAAGCCCCCAATGATTCACATCCTTTACACAAGAAAAATACATCCATCTACTTCCAAGGTCCCTAAAAACTTCATCGAATGATAGCATCAGCTCAAGCCCAGAATCTTATTATGCAAATCAGGTCCAGGTACAGATATGGTACCTCAAATGTAATTTCTGAATATATCTCCTGGAATATAACAGACTGTAGACTTGTGAAACTCAACAGGAAAGTTCCCTTCTCCAAACACACCCAAATAATATTGCTGAAGCAGGCACAGGATAACCAATGTACACATTTCTGTTCAAATGGAAGTAAATGGGAGGCATAAGGAAGTCACTGGTGCATAGTAATTCTAATATCTAGCCAGGGAACTGTTAGGGACACCCTGATTAGATTCTCAAGGCCTGAGAATAATTCACAACTCTCAGCTATGCCCTCTGGGCTTTGGACTCTATGAGTCATCTTTTCTTTTTATAATGAAATGTACTGAATAGTTTTCCTGCTTTCTGCCAGTAGAATCCTGAGATTCCAAAGACCTTTCTTCATTCTATACTGTCTCTGTTCCCCTAAGTCTAAATCCAATGTTCCTATTTAGTGGGTCACCCATGACTCCACTTGAGTTCAACTCTGTTAGACAAAAATCAATCCTACAAATTCTTCCAGGTATGTCTTTCCCTACCTTGGGCTCCTGCTGAGATGGCTAAGAGACATATTGTTAATCTTCCTAGAAGCACTGTTGTTTGAGACAATGTGTGAGGTACACCTTCAATCTCTTTAAAGACATTTTTGAGGCTGGGTGCGGGGGCTCACACCTGTAATCCCAGCATTTTGCAAGGCCCAGGTGAGCAGATCACAAGGTCAAGAGTTCGAGACCAGCCTGACCAACATGACGAAACCCCATCTCTACTAAAAATACAAAAATTAGCTGGGCATGGTGGTATGCACCTGCAATCCCAGCTACTCAGAAGGCTAAGGCAGAAGAATTGCTTGAACCCAGGATGTGGAAGTTGTAGTGAGCTGAGATTGTGCCACTGCACTCCAGCCTGGGCAACAGAAAAAGAAAAAGAAAAAAAAAGACCTTTTTGTGTGACTGAACAGAACACTGAGGCACTACTTTGGATCTTTCTGAGGTCTTAACAAAGGTCCAGTCACAATCTTAGCTCATCCTTAGACAATGATTTTCTGACAGTACTCTGAATTTGGTCTTTGCTGAGAAGCCATTTTATAATTTTAGCATCGTTTGTTATTTACAGAGGATGAGAATTTTGAAAACAATCAAGTCCTGACTCCTTTTAACAATCCTTCCCCCAATTTATTTCTTACCTCTCTCATTTTGCTGTTATCAGAAAGAAGAAACCAGGCAGAATCCTCAACACTTTATTTGGAAATTACCAGTTCATTAGACATATTTTCTACTTTTCATGTAACCACAGATCAGAGTGTTGCTAAACTTTCTGTCACTGCATAAACGAGAATCTCCCTTCCTCCAGTTTTCAATAACATTTTCTTCACTTTCCTGCACTTTCTCACTCTTAGTGTTTTCAAAGCCCAAAATTTTATGACTAATGTGTTCAAGGTACTTTAAGCTTTTATTAACATTCTCCTAAAAGTGCTACAGCCTTTCTAATTTCTGCCCACGACCTTGTTCCAAAGCCTCTCACATTTTATCTATTTGTTATGTCAGTGCTCCCATTTCCAGGTACCAAAATCTGTATCTATTGATACCTAACAATTTATCCCGATGCTTAATGGCTTCAAACAGCAAACATTATCTTGGTTTTTGTGAGCCAAGAATTTGGGTGCAACCTAGCTGGGTACCTCTGGATAAAGGTCTCTCATGAAACTGCAATTGATTTGATGACTGGGACTGTGGTCTCATCTGAAGGCTCAATTGGATTGAGGGAAGGAGAAGTTTGCTTGATGGGGTTTGCACATAGAGTTTATTTGCAGGATTCAATCCTTTCTTAATACATGGCCATCTCTAAGTTGCAGCTGGCGTCTCCCATAGTGATCAGTCAAAGGGACAGTGAAAGAACACTCCAGAAGAAAATCACAGTCTTTTATAATCTAATCTTGGTGACATTTCATTACCATATTTTATATCGCATGTCATGTTCTCTTAGAGGGAATCACTATTCATTCAAAAGGAGTCCCTAACTGCAGCCTAGATTTGAGAGGGGATTACAGAAGGGCATGAATGCCAGAAGCAAGAATTATTCAAGATAGACTTAATGGCTGTCTGCTACACTATCTCAGAGTCTCTATGAAGATTTAACAGAGTTAAAACATAAAAATTGCTTAAAACATTCTATGGTAAGTATTATATGATTGGGCTCTTTTTAATACATACCATCACTACTACTGTGATTATCTTAAGCAGGAGTCACCAAGCTTATGCTGTAAATAGTTAGTAAATACTTTAAGCTTCTGAGTGCACATATCATCTCTGTTGTTTATTTTTCTATATATGTGTAGTTCCTTTTTACAATGCCTTGAAAGTGTATAACCCAGTTTTAGCATGAGAGCTGTATCAAAAGAGGTCACTAGCTGTAGTTATCCCTCAGTCCACAGTTTGAAAATTCCTATTAAGACACAAGTTTTAGAACAACTAAGATAATGGCATTTTTAAAATAAAGGCTGCCATTATATGTGCATTGATCTGACAGGTACAATGCTATTTTAGCAGAGAGACATTACTTCACATGCCAGGAAAGACAACCTGTTCCTGTAAGGAATGACACAATTTTTCTTTGCCAATACAACTTTAGTGGGGGGAGTAAAGAAACAGAACCATATAAACTAGTGTGGAATTTGGGAAGTTGGATATAATTACCTAAATTGAAACAGGCGGTTCACAGCTCCTCCAGAAGGGGAAAAATCATGTGACCTATTAGACTCAAGAGAAAATCTGATCATAATTTCATGTTCAATTCTAAAGACAAGATTTCCAACAAAAATGTTCACAGACCATAGCATTAGAGCTATACATAGCTTTGGAGTCAAATCTAAGAGAAGAGAGGTGCCACAGATAAGAATCCATGAGTAGAGGAAGAAATTGAACTCTAATTTCCTTGATGGTCTACCCTGTAAGGTGTCAACATGATTTTTCCCAACAGGCTCCTCAAATTTGGGGGGATTGTAAAATAAACTGTCAGTGCTGAAACTAAGCAGGTGTTAAAAGCAGGGTCTAGGAAAGCAGGATACTCCCCCTGCTGGATTTAGGAACTTGGAAGCATATTTTTTAAAAACCCACAAAACTTCAGAATGTACCTAACATTCAGAACAAATATGAAAAGCTCAGTCATCTTTTATGTGATCACCACCACCTTGTATTTTATAGGGCTTTTAACTCTGTAAAGAACAACATGAACAAGGTATTGGTCATGAATATCCTTTGTAAACTATAACTTGCTATAGTAGAGATGGAAAACAGGTTTTATCTTTTGTGCAAAATCTGATCTATCTGGAATCACTGCAGGGTTCCAGTGTTGCAAAGTTTGAGTTCATGCCTGTGCTCAGCCAGAAAACAAGAAAAGAAGAAAGTATAATAGTCAATTAGTAATAACTTCCAGTGGTATGGGAGGATAGAATAAGGGTATATATGCTAGGTTCCTGCCATCTAACTAGTATGAAAATGTACAGTGTTATCTTCTCCCATTTTTTCATATTTAATTCACGGAAAAAAATATTTTTATCATTTGAGTCACAAATTTTGCTGCAAAGCCAGCTTCCAAAGTTTGATTATACTGACCTTAAACATGACACAGAATATGGGACACCTGAATGCAGGGACCATATTCTGCTGGCCATCCATCAATTTGAAGTTAAATTTTACATCCTAACTACTATCACAAATTGTTAGGTACTTTTTTTGTACATGGCACTTTGATGGGACATGGGTGATTCAATCTAAAAACATAACTGAGTCTCTTTTTTCTGGACTAGTTTTATCTCATAATTTGTATTCCATTTTATAATTATTTACTAGGTGCATAGAGTTGGTAAGGGGGTCAGGTATGGGAAGGAAAAATTAGAAGACTATCATGTACATCAGGGTCTCTACACTCAGGTGTCTTGCAAATGCTGGGGAAAATATTTACCTACAGGACTCTTTGTTCTGTGCTTCTGTGAGTCTCTTGAATATAACAGAGTCCATACCACACCATGTAGACCATCAGCTTGCAGAAGGGCGACAGATACTAGAAACTATGACAAGAACTATGTATACTGACATCAAGAAGAGGGACCCGTTGACATATGAGATCAGGACAATGACAAGAACTTTCTTCTCAAACCACTTAAGACACTGTAAGGACAGCTAGGAGCTGGGTACTCTGGCATTCACAGAGACTGGAGTCCTAAATTCAATGACTACTAATTCCATTTCTGTTTCTACTAGAAAAAAGCAGCTGCCATTAGAATGGATCTATATTGAATGTATGTCGTTTGACTCTCTCTCTTATGTTTACCCTATAACAGGAACATTCCTGCCTATTCAAATCCTTGACGAATTCAATAAGATTGTTTAAATTATCAAGTATTTGTTACCTGGCATACAATGCTATCCAGAGGGGATTAGATCTGCCACAATAACTAAAAGAAGCCAATCACTCAGCTGCCATACTTTTTTTCCCCAGAGATCTATTATGTTCAGCAAGATAGCTGGAAGAAGCACATGGCAATAGTCATATGAGAATTTCCTTCTTGACTGCACATTACAATCTCATGAGGAACTCTTACAAAGAGTGAGGTTCAGGTTCTCTCTTATCCTAATCTGATTGGTCTCCGGAGCAATCCAGGCATATTTTTGAAATCCTAGATGTTTCCAATGAGCAGCCTAGGATGAGAAGGCTTGGTCCTGTGGGAAGACTCTCAGGGTCAGGCAGCCTTCGGTCCATATCTTGCTCTACCTCTTAATAAGTGCAGGATATTATAAAAATTCCTTAAGTATTCTGAGATGTTTTATCAACTGTAAAATGAGAAGAATACCCACCCAACTAGGTCACAGCAAGGCTCAAAGCAATAATGCGTGTGAAGTGAGTGTGCAGTCCTTGTATCACAGACGGTTCTGAATAAAAGCACTAACCAAAATGAGCTCTAGGATCAAGATGCCTCTGCTCTGTGGTTAATCTCTAAGCTTTGGGTGACCCCAAGGGAGTGGCAAAAATAGGAAGAAAGTGAGTTATTAATAGCTAGAGGCTAGATGTTAATTCAGTTCTCATCAGCACATGAAATGAGATCATCATTATGTAAATTTCCTGCTTTCCTTTAGAAACTTCCTCAGGCCATTTACCATCCTTAGGTTAAATCCTTCCCAGCAGAATCCTAGAGACTGAGAAAGCTCTCTGGAGAGAAGCAAGCATGAGCATAGACACGCCTGGGTTCCAACTCATTCCCCTGTATACTAGAGCATGCTGCTTCCTTTCTCCCAGTCTCAGTTCCCTAGATCAATAAAACTGGGACATTAATACCTGCCCCATGTAGCTATGGCAAGGATTCAACAAAATACGATTTAGCATACTTTCTGCAGCATAGTAAACATTCAATGAATGCTACTTCTGCTGTGATTGCTATTATTTATATTACCACCTACAGGCTATTCCTGATGTCTACACCCTCGATTAACTTTAATGCAGTTTTTCTTGATGATCACTGTTCTTGGCCTTTATTCATTACAAATGTCAACAGAGAAGGGGAGCCCCTGCAGAGTGAGTGATTTTCCAAGTTGCATACACTCCTAGAAATGACTCTCGAATTCAGAGAAGACAGTTCTGATGTATTTGGATACACCAGCTGACACCATTCTGGATGATTCAGACTCAAGCTGTCATCAGCCTCCACTGCCTTGGCCTCCCTGCAATTCCCCTGTAAGCAATTCCCACTGATCCAACATGATCCTTCAGCATTAACAACTTTGCTTTGAAACCTACACTTAAAACTATTTTGCATGGAGAGATGGCTGCTGTAAGATTTCAGCCTGGAGTCTTTTGAGTCTTTCACACATATCCAACTTGCATTAAAACTGTTTCGGTTTTGAATGCATGAGGTGTCTACTCTCAGTGAATTTCTTTTCATTTGTCTATTTTAATATTTTATTGTTGAAATAAGTCTAGGTTGAGTTCTTTCACCAGAGGAGTTAAATAGATAACCTTTAAACAATTCTGTGAGTGAACAAGAACCACTGTTAGGGTTACATTTTCTAAATAGCCAAGGTTTTCATTCCCAAGTGTGCTTTGATGTGACTATAAATTCCATGAAGTTGTTGAAACCTCTGAATTTTCACATGAGGTTGGATTTCAGGTTCTGCGTATGATTTACTAGTACTCCATTTTGCCAGTGGAGCACTGGTCCTGCTGATAGGTAGCATCCTGGAAGTGTGGGGATGGGGCACTTCTGGGGATGCACAGCACCAACCTTTGGGGTTGAGGAAAGGCAAGATCACAAATAGGATGTGAAAAAGTATACTTAAAATGAACTTCTTTTCTTCAGAATATAATCTGCTATGCAGTATTGTCAAATATGCTTGACTATGTCCTTGACTGATGGTAATCCCTGGAAGATGGCATGAGAAATCCTTCTGAGGGAATGGATGTCAAAGGCTTGAGGAACTGCTCCCAGGTTCTCTTTTATAATGGTTATAGAATGATGAAAAGTAATATTTCAAACCTCGGCTTTTGATTTTTAACCATTTTGTATGTAGAGAACTTGATTGCACATTTTAATAACCCCATGCTCAACTGGCAAGATAAGAAGTTCCCCCACCAGAAATCAGTACCATACTTTGTATTGTTACAATTAAATGCTTACTTTCCAATTTTTTAAGTCAGACTATCAGAAGTAAGGCATTTTGTCACGGGAAGTGGCAGAGGCCCCATTTGGTTAAACGCTATTATTTTTCCATATTGAAAAACAAAGTTAAGTGACATGAATAAGGACATATGTGGAAGCAGAAACAGAAAAACTACTTTTTAATCAGTAATTTCCAGAGTGAATGTTCCAGAGTCCATGTTTTTCGGTTTGGTTTGGTTTTTGAATTGGTTAGTTACCCTTAGAAACCTCCTTCACTTAAAAATTTATAAACTTTGTTGCTCTGAAATTTTACTTAAACACTCAAGGTAAGACTGTACAGACCTCCATCTCTCATGCTATGTGCAGACAGAACTATCCACCCCGATCAGTCTATTCTCTGCAAAACACATTGTTAGATATCCTCCTGACCATTAAAAAAGCATCTGATTTGGAGTCAAAAGACCGAAGCAGGAGTCAAATTTCTGTCAGGCTTCATCAAAGTTTGAAAGTCTACAAAATATATGAAAGTTCTCTGCAAACCACAGATAAGATGCTGCACACGTAAGATTATTATCGTATGATCATCGTTGACAATTTTACTCTATTATATTGTTATTTTTGGTGTTTCAGTAAGTACACTGCTAGGTGTTAAGAGTACAGGATGGATAATCATGGAATAATACCCTTATGATACTTAAAATCTAAGGGTAATGGAGATAAAATGAAAAATTAAAAAGTAGTATGTGCTAACAAAAAATAATAAAAGTAACTGCTGGTAAGTAAATGGTGGGGATGAAGGCAGCCCAAAATAAAGAGCACTATCTTGGATTCCAAGTCCTAAATGAAAAGAGACTTTTCTACAAATGCCACTACTGAGTAAAATTTATATTCTACAAATTAGGTTTCCTGTCACTCTTTTTTTTTCTTATTTCCAGGCACAGAATACATTAGGAGAAGCAAGAAAGACAAAGCTCCTGTGTCGTGATACCTCATCAACCCTGAAAGATGCTTCCAAGGATCAAAGTATGCTAGGGGTTTCCCCATCTCCTGGGAGAAGCCACACCTCACATCCTCCTTCCTAGTACCACCACAGACATTTATAAGGGCTCCAGGGTTAGATGCTCTGCCAGTCTGTCTCAGCATTCTCACACAAATCTATAATTATTCTCTTTGCACATGCTTTTAAATTCCTTATTTGGAAAGCAATGTTCACATATAAGTCTTGGGCTCCAGTACAAGGCTGGCCCCAGAAAACGGGTGGAGGGAAGTAGCCTTTACTTTACATGGACTTGCTTAAGTGCTGTTTTCAGACCTACAGCTAATGCTTCATAAAAGATTTCAGTGACTCAAGCGCTGATCTCTTGCCTAGAGGCCATGACCTAAGTGCAATTCTCATTCCAAGTTCTCCAGATGTTCTTGATCCTGTTTGGAAAGCACACACCAGAAACCCTGGAAAGCAGCAACCTTTTCATAAAAGTGGCTCTGAGTTGGTGGTCAGATGGGGGCCATCTGTTAAAAGCCACTACCCTTCCCAAAGCTCCTCTTACTGGCCATAGGGGCCAGCAGGTTGGGATTTTGGGGGAGACACTGCTGTGGTGGGGTTCTGACAAAACAAGGCAAGTTTTTATGAATGTAGCCCCACAGAGTACCTGCAACCCCTGGACCTTTGACAGGGCAAACCTGTTTCTTTCTCTAGAAATGGAAGAACCTTCTTACCCTGAAGGCCAAACATCCCCATGAGCACTTTAGAACTGAAATGCTAACACTGGGGAAACATTTCCTGGACAATGATCCCTTTGTCTAAGAGGGAACACTCTGCCAAAGCTACATACCTACAACTCTCTCTGATTGCTGCCCTACCCTTGTAATTCTAGGTTCCCTTTCAAGGCGACTCATGGGTTGTATTGTGTCATGAAAAATACACTGGGCTAGAAGGCAACAGCCTGGTTTTTGTGTTGTGCACTGATTGTGTGAGCTTGGGCAAATCACAGAACCCCTTTAGGCTTTGGATTTCCTTCCCATCCACAAAACGAAAGAGGGCCCATGATATTTGCCACACCTTTGAGCTCTAAAACATTAAGTTTTAGATGCCTTGCCATGTGGTATTCTCTACTTGACAGCTTCAGCTGGATCCTGGACTGTGGCAGACCAGAAGCTATCTAGCAAAAGAGTTAAGAGATGGACAAGGCAGATTTCCAGAACCAAAGACTTCACTTCCACCTGCTTTCTCTCATTCTGAGAACCTCAGCACCAAGGCTGGGACGGTTCCCTGTCATCTTCTATCCTTCTTTCCCGGGCATGAGAGTGACCTTCTTCACTAATTACAGTGGGTAAACAGGCCATTTCTGACCACTGGATGTAAGATTTGTTTGCCTGTCCCACTCCTGGCTCAATAAGAGTTTATTTTTTTGGTAAAATCCTTAGGTAGTATTTGACTGAGATGAAGGTTATGAGAAGAGTTCTAACAAAAGTTTAGGTAGTATTTTTCATAAATATTAGCTCTTGCATTACTTTAAACTTAATTTCATGGTTACAGAAGATATGATATTTTCTGACATATCTCTTTTGTCCCAAAATCCAACATTATAGTTCTAGGCTAGCTATAAACTCTTTTTTTTTTTTTTTTTTTTGAGACGGAGTTTCGCTCTTGTTACCCAGGCTGGAGTGCAATGGCATGATCTCAGCTCACCACAACCTCCGCCTCCTGGGTTCAGGCAATTCTCCTGCCTCAGCCTCCTGAGTAGCTGGGATTACAGGC
>CAUYOR010179265.1:0-27413 GCA_963573925.1 Callimico goeldii | reverse complement strand
ATCTCGGCTCACCGCAACCTCCGCCTCCTGGGTTCAGGCAATTCTCCTGCCTCAGTCTCCCGAGTAGCTGGGATTACAGGCACGCGCCACCATGCCCAGCTAGTTTTTTGTATTTTTAGTAGAGACAGGGTTTCACCATGTTTACCAGGATGGTCTCGATCTCTAGACCTCGTGATCCACCCGCCTCGGCGTCCCAAAGTGCTGGGATTACAGGCTTGAGCCACGTGCTCCGCTGATTGCTTTGATTTTTATCAGATAAGATGTTATCCCTCAGTCCGGAAACATTTAGATCATCTGTTTTATACATAGCTAATACAGACTGGTAATTTTCATGCAGAGTATAGTATAATGCTTTCTCCAATTCATCATTAGCAGCAATAAAAAAAAGTTACCATTTTCATCATTGTCATCCAGCAACAACTGAGCTCCCTATCATGATCTCCTCCTGCCGTGTGTGTAGCTAGCTTGAGAAGATCAACAGCTTTCAAGGAGGTATTGGCGAGTATAAAGGATCATTAATTAATCATGTCCCCGCTCTGCTAGACTCCTGACTGATTTATTGAAACAAAGTTTTTTGCTGAAGAATAAATACTGTGAATGACACCACGTTATTTAATGATAGAAGACTCCATGAAAGCACAAGACATATACATGGTTGATGAGCATTCAGAGTTGCTCATCTCAACCAGGGATCACATTTAAACTTCAGTGAATAATTTATTCCAGAACACTCTCACAGAGCAGTAAATGGCAGAGATTTTCTTCTCTTAGAAGTTTGTAAGAACACTCTGTGTGCTCCGTAGTTTAGAAGAGGATGGTTTTTTATTACTCTGTGCCCTTTATACTTAGCAGTCCAGCAGTTCTCACCTACAGCCAGCGTTGTTGGGATACCACTTTGTTCCCATGGCGTTGCCCTGATGAATTGCCTGGGTGGTGCAGGAGTGGAAGTAAATTAACTATCAAGAGCAAATGGAAGATTCACTTCATTGCTTACCAGAGACTATATATCATCAGCATTTTCTTGATTTAACGTTTGTCGGGATCTTCTTTCTAATACGTTTTTTAAAAAAATGACTATACAGTAACATACTGTCTGTCTGGTATCATGAAGAAATGAGTTATATCATTGACAATAACAAATTATTTTTTCTAATTACAAGAACAATCTTATCATTTTGAAAATAAAATTTTCCAAAGAAAGAGCAAATGTGAAAATAAAAATTACCTATAATACTATAATTATAGCAACTGGGACCACACTCTTAACCACCCTACTGTAATTTGGTTTAGCTGTTTTGTTTCTCTGCAGGCTACATATATGCATACATGTGCATATGATATACATAGACACTTAACATGCATTCTGTTTTATAACATGCTTTGTGATTAGTAAGTCATAATTACTTCTGTATGTCATTCAATATTTTTCTACCATAAACATTTTGAAGAATACATAGAATTTTGTCTTCGGAGCGATTCTAACTTATTTAATCAATAATATATGGTAAAATATTTATGATTTTTAATTTTAAATGGGTTTAAATTGTGTAATAATCAATTACTGAGAAGCACCTTGGTACATCTCTATACATAATCTGAATATTTCCTTAAATGAAATTCTTAAAAGTGAGATTGCTGTGTTGAAGAGAAAGTACATTTTTAAGTCTTTTAATACATATTGCAAAATTCCTTTCCAGAAAGATTGTGGTGATTTGCACTCAAACTAGCAAGTTCCATTTCCTCCAGTGCTCTCCAAAACTGGCTATATAATTTACTATGTGTTTCTTGGCAAATTGTAAAGTATTTTTATATCTTAATGCCATTATAAATTATATTTTCTTTATTACCAGTGATGTTAATTTTATATCTAATGTATATTCCCTTTACTTTTTTATTGTTTTGGGGGGAATCCCTTTCTAAAAGATGGTATGCGTGTATTAGTTACCTATTTTTAAATAACAAATGACCACAAACTTACTGGCTCAAAACAACACAAATTCATCTTACAGTTTCTATAGGTAGGACTCTGATTGGCTTAGCTGGTCCTCCGTGTCAGAGTCTTTCACAGGCTGCAACCAAGGTGGCAGCCAGGGCTGGGGCCTCCAAAAGCAAGACTTTTGTTAATTAAAAAAGAGGAAAAATGTGATGTTAGGCAGATAACTACTTTTCTACCGTATAATCAGTTACTATCGTAACAAAAACTCAGGGTTCTTAGATTACTGTTTTTTCTGTGACAACAGAGACATTGAGAATCTTTGACTGTAAAAATCCTCATCGGGTATATTTGGAATTAAGTAGTGAGGATTTAAAGATGATGAGTCTTCTCTTTCAGCTGTTCTGCTGGAGAGCATCGGGTGTTTAACAGAAGAAGATGTGTTTCAAACTCCAGGTCTCCAACCCAATAGTGTGACTGGGGTCATGTTATCATTTATTCTTTGTGATGGTCAAAGTTGGTACCTGCAAAATAGAGATACCAATGATTAAAGGAGTCTTTAGCTTCCCCTACAGCAAATAAACATGCAATCTAAATGAAAACAGTGCACTTCCTCGGTAAACCTGGCTTCAGAAAAAACTCTATTTCCCCTTTCCTAGAAGACTGACCCCTGAGAGAGACTTCCCTTATACAGATATGCTGAAGCCGCCACTGGAAAGTTCCCTTAGGTATTACTTGTGTTATTTGTGTAGGCTCCTGGAAACTTCGTTTACCTTATTCCTAAAAGATTCCTTTTACAGATTCTTTTACACACACACACACACACACACACACACACACACACACACACACACTTCCTCCCCAGGAACCAAGAGAGTCTAGATGTTGGGAATCCAGGCCCGGTTGCCTCCTGAGTAGAGAAGGGAGGAAACGGGGAAAAGCTACCCTTGATACATTTCTGGAAGGTTAAAAGCAGTACAGAACAACACAAAGTTTAATTACTTATCCAGCAAACATGCCGAGTTACATAATTAATAAGATGCCTTGTAATTATTGAATAACCAAATCACAGTAGCTTTGTTAGGCAGGTCATTCTCTCCCAGAGAGAAAGAAAGTTACTAGAAGAGGCAAAAAACCTAACAACATCAAGAGGTGACAACGGAAAAGTGAGGAGAAGGCAGACCCAGAGAAAGCAGACCTAGGCTTCCCAGTTTGGATTTATTTTGTGTGAAACAAATATATTCTTATAAGTTGATGCCACTGCTTATTGTTTTTCTTCTAATATTCAGCAAATCCTAACTAATAAATTGTATAATTTGTGAATTCACACCTCTGTCCCTGAGATTTCATACCTGTAACATACATTCCTAGGAGAGGTCGGAGGAGGAGTTAGCATTATGACTACGTGATTTAAAGAGTCCTCCTAACCCTATTATTTTCTTGTTCTATTTAAATTCCAATGATCTTACCTATTCCAAAGCCTCAGACTACTGGCTCATAAGTCTTTCATTGGCCCCCAAATGTCTAAGTTTTCGTATGAGTCACATTGCTAAAAACACGAGGAGAGATCTACTCCTTTAAAGTGTTTCTTCATTAGATACATTAGGATCTCTCTACCCATCTCTGTATTAACGTGTGTATATTCATTTATATTTTACCTTGCTGAATAAATTTAATTATTAGCATAACAAAGCCTCATTAAATTAGATTTTACTACTAAAATTGTGTGGCAATTTGGATAGAGGCTAGATCAAAAATTGAGTCAATTGAAAAGCTGGATCCTTTCTCAGAAGAAAAAGGGACTCTGCCAGATATCAAAACAACCAATACCACCACCACCCCCCCACCCCGAAACATAGAAGCTATCAGCCCTCTGGTATTTATTATTATTATTATTATTATTATTATTTTGAGAAGGAGTCTCTCTCTGCCGCCAGGCTGGAGTGCAATGGCGCGATCTCGGCTCACTGCAACCTCTGCCACCCGGGTTCAAGCAATTCTCCTGCCTCAGCCTCCCAAGTAGCTGGGACTACAGGCATGTGCCACCACGCCCAACTAATTTTTGTATTTTTTTTTAGTAGAGACGGGGTTTCACCATGTTGGCCTGGATGGTCTCTATCTGTTGACCTCATGACCTGCCCACCTCGGCCTCCAAAGTGCTGGGATGACAGGCGTGAGCCACCGCGCCTGGCCGGTATTTATTATTATTTCAGTTTGTGGTGGTCTCACAAGAGACACAGTTGCATCATTATTAATATCATTATTATTACTATCATCATTATTAATAATAGTATTTGAGATGGAGTCTTGCTCTTGTCGCTGAGGCTGAAGGACAGTGGTGTGATCTCGGCTCACTCAGCTCACTGCAACCTCCACATCCCTGGTTCAAGTTGTTCTCCTGCCTCAGCGTCCTGAGCAGCTGGGATTACAGGTGCCTGCCACCATGGTTGGCTAATTTTTGTACTTTTTTTTAAAAAAGAGGGTTTTGCCATGTTGGCCAGGCTGGTCTCAAAGTCCTGACCTCAGGTGATCCACCCACCTCGGTCTCCCGGAGTGCTGGGATTACAGGCGTGAGTTGCACTATTATTAGTTCAAGGTGATGACAGACATTGTGGTATCTTTATAATTAATATTTAAGTTGCATACACAGAGATTGTCTCTGGAAACAATGAACAATTGCAAGCGTGTTGTGGCTGCACATGCGCCTTTGCTAACACTCACTTCTCTCCGTGTTATTCACAAGAGCTCAGTGACCCAATTTGATCAGGGTGTGCATATGGTGGGCCTTCTATATGAGGTGCAGTATGTAGATGAGGTTTGGAGGGTTATGGCCTATGTTTCCTCAATTTGGAGCACCTTGGCGGGTCTTCTGTGACCTAGGACTTCCCAGGTTTCATTGAGACTTCTGGGCCAACACATCACCATTCTAATTCTTTCTCTGCTCAATCTGTTTTTCTCTGTCCTCTCCCATGGGGGTTGATCCTGAGACCACACCAGAGAAACCTCCTGCAAACAAAAGTACATCTCAGAGTGTGTCTCCTGGGGATCCAGAATGTGACAGTTTTTAAACATTGCCTTACTCTGTACCTTCTCTAGAAATAGTCTAATTTCTACCAAAGCACCTAAACTTCCTCCTCTTACTACCCGCTCCCCAGCATCCATCCCGTTCTTGCAGGTCTGTTTGGTGATGCAGCCAGCCATGCATAGGATGCACGTGTGCAGCTGTGCTGTGCTTGTGGCATGCACAAGCAGCCGAATTTCTGAAAACTGCCCAACTTGGAACTTTTGATCTATCAGTCCTCTTTGTATGTTGAGTATGGGCTGTAATTTTGGGGGTATGTTGTATTAGTCAGTTTTTCTGTGATAATGCCCACCATCCCATCTTAGCATCTTGCTCAAGGCTGTTCCCTGCTGATGTAACATGTTGGTGGCAATGGCGCCATTAGGTGTCTTCTCACTCTGGGATCTCAGGCTGAGAAACAGCTTGAACTAGAAGATGCCCTCCTCATAAAAGAGAACAAAGAGTAAGCATCAGCCCCAAGTCACAGGATTACCTTTGAAGATCTGGCCTGGACAGGTATATATCACAGTGGATCTCATTTCACTGCCAAAGACAACTCGTGCAACCCAGGATTACTGTCAGGGAAGCATTGCATGTTACAGGCAACGAGTGGGCTGTGCAATCCTTGTACAGCTTGTATAGTATCCAAAATGCCTCTGCCACGTGTCTGTCACTGTCATTAAAATTCTCTGACTTTGAATTAATGCGCTGACTTTCCCAAAGCCTTCCATTAAAATACAGACATTTTATTCCTGAGAAGTCATGCATTTGTCCACCATCCATTTACATTAATTATTTTAACCTCTTCATATTTCTGCTCCATAATGAAAAGCAGTACTTGGAGGCAGGGAGGTTGAGAGTGAGATGAAAGAAGTGTAAGTGAAATCACGTTCCGTCTTCTTATATGCCTAACCTATTCATTCTGGTGACATCTTATTAAAATGATCCTTGTGAATTGCTTCCTAGAAAAAAATAAGAAATAAAACTTACATTATAAAAAGTGTTATTACTGACGTTCTCAGGTTGTCTGTGTAATTATTAAAATTTGTTAAATGTTACAACTATTTTTTCTTGTTTTTGAGACAGAGTCTTGCTCTGTTACCCAGGCTGAAGTACAGTGGTGCGATCTCAGCTCACTGCAACCTCTGCCTCCTGAGTTCAAGTGATTCTCCTGCCTCAGCCTC
The DNA here is from genome assembly GCA_963573925.1 of Callimico goeldii. Taxonomy (NCBI): domain Eukaryota; kingdom Metazoa; phylum Chordata; class Mammalia; order Primates; family Cebidae; genus Callimico; species Callimico goeldii. Next base: position 21,235 of record CAUYOR010179265.1, on the reverse strand, counting down.
CTGAGTAGCTGGGGCTACAGGGACCCACCACCACACCTGGCCAATTTTCATATTTCTTATAGAGACAGGGTTTCACCACGTTGGCCAGTCTGGTTTCAAACTCCTGACCTCAAGTGATCCGCCTGCCGCAGCCACCCAAAGTGCTGGGATTACAGGTATGAGCCACCGCACCTGGCCAGTTTAATACTATTTTATTCTGACTCCTTTTCATATGTAATCCTCATGATATGCCTGTAAGAGAGATATTATAATTCTCATTAGTTATAAGAAGATTTTAAAAACATTTTAGCAACTTTATAATTTGTATGTCTTATAATTGCTGTTGACTGAGTGGTGGGCAGAGTCCGGTTGTCACTGCACAGGGAATCAGGATGGAGTATTATTTCCCAAGGCATTAATGACTGATGCTCTCAGGTGTAGAGAACAGGGACATTGATGAAAGAGAGTGAGAAAAGTTAAAACAGTCCAATTTTGGATGTGACAAAGTTTTAAGAATACACTAACCTATTCATTTCACACACACACACACACACACACACATATATATATATATATATATGTAGTTAAGCACAGCAGTGACACACAATAAACACCACTATTTTATCATTTATGCCTAGTGGTCCATTATTGGAATGCTAAGCATGTGGGAGTTATATCCTACTGCTCAAGGTCATCACCAAGGTCTGACTGTGAAAATTTTAAAAATTGTAACCTCAGGCATAAATGGGTTAAGCTTAAAAGAGCTTTTCAAAAATTGTAAGAATTCTGATGAGAGTATTATGTCACAAGTTAATTGCTAAGTTTATTTTAATTAGTACATAATGATAATTTATGATTACAAATGGTGGTAGCTTCGATTTGATGAGAAACCTTTCATTAAGCCAATCTGCAGCTGAGGAAACTGCGATACACAGAAGCTAACTACCTTGCCTGAGGCCATGGAGTTCAGCGTTCCTGCAACAGTCACTTTATTTTTCTGTCCTAAATAACTGGGCTCCAGGTCTTTGTAGCACCACCTTCTTTGAAATGAGACAAGGGAGCTGTAAAAATGTGGAGTATTGACTTTGACACAGTTCTCTGTGTCCCCCAAACACATACTTTTCCACAAATGAAAATGTGATCTGCAAGTTACTGAAAATACCTGAGCCTGTGATTCTTCATTAGAACAATGACAATCACCACACCTGTGAGAATCAGGAGCTAACAGTGCAATAACATGAAATGTAAATAGAAAGGTGACACAGACCCTGGCCTCAAGTCCATGCTCAGTGATGTCAGTTCTCTTTACCTTTCCTTTCTGCTGGCTAAGTATGGGTCCCCAAACCCTGTCAATAACTTTCATGGCTTACTCTTCGTCTGGCCAGGATCAACCCTGCTTCCTACAGCATGGCTGAGAATGCTCTGACAGTAAAGGCAGCTCTTATTTTTTATTATTATTATTATTTTTTAACTTTGAGATGGAATCTGTCACCCAGGCTGGAGTGCAGTGGCACAATCTCAGCTCACTGCAACCTCCACCTCCCGGGTCCAAGTGATCGTTCTGCCTCAGTCTCCCGAGTAGCTGGGACTACAGGCACATGCCACCATGCCTGGCTAATTTTTGTATTTTTAGTAGAGACAGAGTTTCACCATATTAGCCAGGCTGGTCTCAAACTCCTGACGTCGTAATCTGCCCACCTTCACCTCCCAAAGTGCTGGGATTACATGCATGAACCACCATGTCCGGCGGATAGCTCTTATTTCTGATCACTGCAGGGCCACTGTCACCTTAAGCTGCTGGCTGGAATGTCTCATTAGATGTTACCTGTGCAGTCACAGAGCCACAGATAAAAATTATGAAATGATATTAAACTCTGCATTGCTGTAGTCTAAAATTCCCAAGTAAAGGTGACGACCATGAAGAGGGGGACTTTGGAGAGTTTAACATGATTAGCTGGTATAACGGTAGCTCTCAGTAGTGAAGCAATATCAGAGTGATCAAGGACAGCACCAATAAGTCCATCAACTAGCTGTTATTGAGTCTGTAATGGGTTCGGGATTTAAAATCAGCCCTGAAGAATCTCACTAGTAGGAAAGAAGAGACAAACTTAGGAGGACATTTACATTTAAGCGTCTGTTCTCTTCTATTGGTTTCTGATGTGTTGAGTAAAGACCAAAAGTATGTTACTCATAGCAGAGCTAATTAACTAGCAGATGCTTCCCAGGGTATCCCAGAAGGGAGATGGTCTGGTTTTGTTTTTGTTTTTTTGATACAGAGTCTCACTCTGTTGCCCAGGCTGGAGTACATGTAGTGCAGTGGTGCAATCTCGGCTCACTGCAACCTCCACCTCCCGGGTTCATGTCGTTCTTCTTTTTCAGGCTCCCAAGTAGCTGGAATTACAGGTGTGTGCTACCATGCCCAGCTAATTTTTGTACTTTTAGTAGAGACAGGGTTCCACCATGTTGACCACGCTGGTCTTGAACTCCTGACCGCAAATGATCCACCCGCCTCGGCCTCCCGAAATGCTGGCATTACAGGCATGAGCCATCATGCCCAGTCTGGTTCTTTGCTTAGGTGGAGAACTCAGGCCAGGGGAACACAGAGGGCTCCCAGAGCGTGAAGGCAGCAGCATATCAGTGAGGCAAGTAGGGATCTGAGATAACCATCTCTTGCCCCTCTTCTTCTTTCTTCCCTTTTGATGACCGATGTCCTTTCCCTATCATGATTAGGTCCACCTACCCTATCCTCTAAGGGCAGCATCTTCCACCTTTTACCCGAGATTTCCAGGTCTGGATTCCCCTTACTGAAACAAATTCGTTAACAGATTCTCACTAAGGCATTAATGTCAGATAAAGCTTTCATTGCCTTTCTCAGAGCTCCTGTATTCTCAGCAGGGTTCTTCCTAATTATGAAGTTTTAGATTTTCTAATAAGTGTCTCTATAAGTTAACTTGTTTTTTTTTTAAATCACTTGATTCTCTCTGACAACATTGTTTGCTCATGTGTTTAATCCAATGGGCAATTATTGAGCCACTATCTACCTAAATACTTAGTAATAGGATAAACTCAAAAGATTTAGAAGATCTATATTATTTCCCCAACTAAGCCATGCGTTATTGTGTTTGTAAGGAATGGGCACCGTAACTGTGGAATCCATGACAGGTATATACTCAGATGCGATAACCCGAGGCAGATCATGACCCTGGGAATATTCACAGGACCTGCCCCTCTTCTTTCTTCCCTTTTGGTGACTGACGTCCTTTCCCCATCATGATTCCCACTTAGGTCCATCTACCCTATCCTCTGAGGGCAGCATCTTCCACCTTTTACCTGAGATTTCCAGGTCTGGATTCCTCTTACTGAAACAAATTTGTTAACAGATTCTCAGTAAGACATTAATGTCAGATAAAGCTTTCATTGCCTTTCTCAGAGCTCCTTTATACTCAACAGGGTTCTCCCATGCTGCCGAGGACTCACTAATTAGGAAGTTTTAGGCAAGCTGGGACAGCTGGTTCCTAGGGTGAGAGCAGATGGGGGTATCTTTCTTTTTCAATACCCTCTTGTTTGATGTCTATTTATACTTCTTCTGCTTATTATCAGTAATGACAATAGAGCAAAACTGTCAACATGAATTTAGCATCAGTAGGTGTTGGGGGCCTTAAAGATCACCTAATTCTACCTCCCTATTCTTGAAATAAATAAACAGGGAAGGAGAAATTGACCAGCTCCCATGAGCAGACGGCCTGAGAGGACAACAGCCCCTTGTCCCTTTAACTCCCTGCTCTTGTCTATCCTGTGACCTTTGCACTCCTGCAGAAAAGGGACTGCAGTTACTTTTTAAATTTCTTCTTGCTGCACTGGAAAAAAAAACAATAAATAAAAGGTGGGCCTTCAATATTCACAAAATCTGGACACAACCCACTCTTTCAGGCCCAATTTCTCTCTCCCTTCCTCCAAGGACATCTTCTAATTTATGCAGACTTCGGTGAACTTTATCGCTCTGAAGTATCTTTGAAATGTATGTAGTCACTTCCGCAGAAGAAACGTCTTAAGAATTATAATGTGGTCAACTAATTGTTGGTTTTTTTCTTATTGATTGGATTGTAAACTTCTTAGGGGCAGTGAACGCCGTTGTCTGTGTTAACGCACAGTTGCACTGAGTGTAAAGAGGCTGGGTGACTGCGCTGTGTTCCAGAGGGCATCTGCTAAGGGTCACACTCGGCTCTAACGGGGGGACGTGTTTCTTGCCTTCTTAATAAGTTCTCAAAATATAGCTCATTTGAATTTGTATTCTTCCACTATTAGGAGTTACTTGGTAGAGAAATGAGGACGCTCTAGGAATTGCTGGAGTAAAGAAACAAAGCAGAGGAGCTATTTGCTGTAAGCGAGACCCTAACGGCTTTTAGAGAGGGGAGAAGAGGAAGCAAAACAAATCTTCTCTAGCTGGGTTTAGATGCCTCATGAGGCACATAGAAGCGTTGTAAGTTATTTCAATTACAGAAAGTAGGCTTAATAAATAATTGACCATTTTAAATTATTTAAACCAGTAGTTCTTAACCTCTTTTGAATACCGGACCCCTTTGAGAATGATGAAAGCTACAGACCCTATCTTGAAATAAATGAATATACACACAGACGATTGTAAATAAACTCAGGAGATGCATGGCCACCTAATGGCCATGCAAAAGCCCTAAGCTTTGATGGCAGCAGGCAGGGGGTTCGTTTTCACTCTCAACAGCATTCCTGGCAGCAGATTTAGAATTAAACCACTGAAACCAACAGCCAGAGCTGATGCATGAAAAGATACTCTAGCTTAAAGCCTCATAAATAGCTTCTTACATGAAAAACGTTAGTGTTCTTTAGTGAGGAGGAGAGCTGGAGAAAGTAGGCTGTGTTTTCTAGGCATTAAAGCCTCATATGGTGATCTGGGAACGGCACTAATATTGCTAAAGGGCTCTAGCAAGTTAAATAAAACAGATTTGGGCCAGGCGCGGTGGCTCACGCCTGTAATCCCAACACTTTGGGAGGCAGAGGCGGGCGGATCACTTGAGGTCAGGAGTTCAAGATCAGCCTGGCCAACATGGTGAATCCCCATCTCTACTAAAAATACAAAAATTAGTCAGGTGTGAGGACACACACCTGTAATCCCAGCTACTAGGAAGACTGAGGCAGGAGACTTAATTGAACACAGGAGACAGAGGTTGCAGTGAGCCAAGATTGTGCCACTGCACTCTAGCCTGGGCAACAGAGCAAGACTCCATCTCAAAATAAATAAATAAATTAATTAAATAAAACAGATTTAAGCCAACTCGAGGCACATTTATGGACCACTCATTCATTGACAGGTTTATTTCCCTTGGAGAATCAGACTTCAATAGTGCAATTGCAACCTCAAAATCCCATTTTACCCTCTTCCCTGCAGATTTCTGGTTTCCAGTTAAGAAAGGAATAAAAGTTCATTTCTCATGTTGGGGAATGAGGAGGGCCTAGAAAATGAGGTCAAGGACATCACTAGGAAGAGGATTGGGAGAGAGACAGAGACACTCTTTGTGTCAAGTAAATGATCTGCCAGCACAGTGGAAGCTTTCAGGGGAAACGAGGAAGATGTCTCTCCAGGAACGAGGACGTCCAATGTTAGAGCTAGGGTCTGCGCCTCACACGGAGCTGGAAAAACCCCTTCTTATTTCACAATGCTTTTCTTGAACATTTTCAGTTGCAAGTGGAACTTCAATACAAGTGGTTCTTTATCAAGTACGTGCATCATCTTGGCAGGGCTGAAAGACCCCATATGAAAATGTGTCTTTATCTGAAACCATAACATTTTTTCTTGTATTGTTATTTTTTTAAATTAACACATGATATCTACAGGATTCATTTTGATATTTTCATACATGAATACAAAATGCAATGATCAAATCAGGTTAATTAGCATATCTACCACCTCAAACATGTATCACCTCTTTGTGTTGGGGACAGTCAAAATCCACTCTTCTAGCCATTTGAAAATTATAGTCACCCTATGGTGCTTTAGCACACCAGAACTGATTTCTCTTATCTAGCGGTAATTTTGTATCTGTTATCCAAACTCTCACTCTTCTCCCCTCCCCATTCCTCTTACCAGGCTCTGGTAACCACTATTCTACTTCCTTTCTTGCATTCTTTTTTTTTTTTTTTTTGAGATGGAGTCTTGCTCTGTCGCCCAGGCTGGAGTGCAGTGGCATGATCTCAGCTCACTGCAACCTCCGCCTCCTGGGTTCAAATGATTCTCCTGCCTCAGCCTACCAAGTAGCTGGGATTACGGGCATGAGCCACCACGCCCAGCTAATTTTTGTATTTTTAGTGGAGATGGTGTTTCACCATGTTGGCCAGGCTGGTTTTGAACTCCTGATCTCAGGTGATCCGCCCACCTTGACCTCTCAAAGTGCTGGAATTACAAGCATGAGCCACCACGCCCGGCACACTATTCTACTTTCTACTTCTGTGAGATCAGCTATGTTAGCTTCCTCATATAAGTGAGATCATGCAGTTTTCATCCTTCTGTGCCTGGCTTCTTTTACTGAATAAATCGTGCTTCTGGTTCATCCATGTTATCACAAGTAACAGAATTTTATTCTTTCTTACAGCTAAATAGAATAATATTCTATCATATACATGTACCACATTTTATTCATCCATTCATCTGCTGATGGACATGTAGGTTGATTTCAAATCTTGGCCTTTGGGAATAATGCTGCAATAAGCATAGTAGTGCAGGTATCTTATTTATCTTATTTTATGTAGTAACTTCCTTTTCTGTGTCTGTATACCCAGTAGTAGGATTGCTGGGTGATCTGGTAGTTCCGTTTTTAGTTCTTTGAGACCTTCCATACTGTTTCCCATAGCAGCTGTACTAATTTCACATTCCCACCAATAATACCATAAAAGTCCCCCTTTCCCCACATCCTTGCCAGAGTTTGTTTCTTTTTTTTTCTAATAACCATTCTAGCTGCAGTGAGATGATGTCTCACATAGTTTAGATTTGCATTTCTCTTATCATCAGTGATGTCGGGCATATTTTCATATACCTGTTTGCCATGTGGATGTCTTCTTTTGAGCAATGTCTATTCAGATTTTTTTTTCCATTTTTTAATTGGATTATTGAATTTTTTCCTATAGAGTTGCTTGAGCTCCTTATACGGTCTGGTTATTAATTCCTTGTCATCTCCTTAGTTGGATTTATTTTGAGGTATTTTTGGTAGCTATTATAAATGATATTGCTTTCATGATTTCTTTTTTTAGCAAGTTAGGTTTATAGAAATGCTACTGATTTTTGTATGTTGACTCTGTATCCCTCATCCTTACTGAATTTGTTTACCAGTTCTAAAGGTTTGTGCTGGAGCTTTTAGGGTTTTCTACATATAAGATCATGTTGTCTGCAAAGAGGGACAATTTTTACTTTCTCCTTTTCAATTTGGATACATGGGCAGGATGTTTGTTACATAGGTAAACACGTGCTATGGCAGTTTGCTGCACCTATCAACCCATCACCTATGTATTAAGCCCAGCATGCATTAGCTATTTTTCCTAATTTCTCCCTTACCCACCTCCCTGCCCCTTATTTCTTTCTTTTGCCTAATTACTCTAGCTAGAACTTCGAGTATTATGTTGAATAAAAGTTCTAAGAGTCAGCATCTTGCCTTGTTTCAGTTAAGTTTCATCACATTTCAGTATGATGTTAGCTGTGGGTGTGTCATATATCGCCTTTATTGTGTTGAGATACACCCCTCTTATGCCTATTTCATTGAGAATTTTTATCATGAGGCTGTTCAATTTTATCAAATGCTCTTTCTGTATCTACTGAGATGACCATCTTGTTTCTCTCCTTTATTCTCTTGATGTGATGTTATCATGTTTATTGATTTGAGTATGTTGAACCATCCTTGCATCCCTAGGATAAATCCCACTTGGTCATGGTGAATATCTTTTTTTTAAACATGCTGCTGGATTTTGTTTGCTAGTATGTTGTTGGGCATTTTTGTGTCTATATTAATCGGGAATATTGGCATGTAGTTTTCATTTTTCTCTTGTGTCCTTGCCTTTGGAATTAGAGAAATACTGACCTCATAAGATGAGAATTCCCTTCTCTTCAATTTTCTGGAAGAGTTTAAGAAGAATTGGCATAACTTCTTTAAATGTTTGGTAGAATTCAGCAGTGATGTTATCTAGTCCTAGGCTTTTCTTTTTTTTATTTAACTTTCATTTTAAGTTCAGGGGTACAGGTTCAGGTTTGTTATACAGGTAAATTGTATGTCATGGAGGTTTGGTGTACACGTTATTTTGCCACCCAGCTAATACTGATTTAATCTTATTACTGTAATTGGTCTGTTCCGGTGTTCTTTTATTTCTTGTTTCAATCTTGGTGGGTTGTATGTGTCCAGGAATTTATCCATTTCTGCTAGGTTTTCTAGTTTGTTGACATATAGTCATTCATAATGTAATCTCTAATTGCATTCTGGGAGTGGGGGGTGGGGGAGAGAGGTTCAATAATATTTATAAGAGTACAAAAATGTTCAGCATCTAACAAGTTAAAATTCACAAAGTCTGGCATCCAATTAAAGGTTACTAAACATACTAAGAAGCAGAAAATTACAGCTCATAATAAGGATAATAAGCCATTGAAACTACGCTGGAAAAAACATTAATGTTAGAATTAGCAGAAAGAGTCATTATAATCATTTTATAACTGCATTCCATGTACTCAAAAAGTTAAGTAGAAGCATGGAAGTTACTTTAAAAAGACACACATCAGGCCGGGTGCAGTGGCTCACGCCTGTAATCCCAGCACTTTGGGAGGCCGAGGTGGGCAGATCATGAGGTCAGGAGTTCGAGACCAGCCTGACCAACAGGGTGAAACCCCTTCTCTACTAAAAATACAAAAATTAGCTGGTGTGGTGGCGTGCACCTGTAATCCCAGCTACTTGGGAGGCTGAGGCAGGAGAATCGCTTGAACCCAGGAGGCAGATGGTTGCAGTGGAGATTGTACCACTGCACTCCAGCCTGAGTGACAGAGCCAGACTCTGTCTAAAAAAAAAAAAACCATCAAATTTCTTGAAATAAAAACTACAATAGTTAAAATAAATATAGTGAATGGGATTAATGGCAGATTAAGCATTCTTAATTAACATAAGCAAAATTGAAAACACAGTAATAAAAACTATCCAACATGAAACTTACACAAAGAAAAGATTCAACAGAAAAACCATTCAACAGATCATCAGTGAGCTTTGACCTCCTATCTCACACAGCCTCCTGTAGATGTGATCGGCATGCCTAAAGGAGAGTAGGGTAATAAAAAATAAATATATGAAGAAGCAGTGACTGACAATTTTCAATAAGGTAAAGGGATCAACTGGCTTAGACAAAGTAGGACTCAGTGGAGAGCCTGGCAGGCCCCGGATTCCACGAGGATGGCACTGTGGGCTCCCCATGCTTCTGGGCCAAGCCTCCCCTCTTGTGATGGTAGTTGGTTTTTCTCTTTCCTATATTGCTATTTTCTAGGCACTCTGCCTAAGCCTTTGTGCCTTCCATTTATCAGGAAGGTGCCTTAGTGTCTCTCCTGCTGGTTTTCTCCCTGGGAACACTCTCTCGGTGTGGCGTCTCCATGGCATCTGCTCCATCAGTCTGGTTGCTCTTGGCCTTGGCAAAGGGCCTCAGCTCCCCTGCATGCTCCAACTCTGCCTTGGACAGCACCATCTCCTTGGCTGCTTGCTCCTCCTTTCTCTGCACTGCCTCTGCAGGGTGTCCAGCTGGTTCAGGGCCATGTTAAATAAGCGTAAGAAGTGCCACCTTCCCTCCATCCCTCTCTGCCTCCTCCAAGTTCACACCTTGCTGACAGCCAGGTGTCCCTGAGCACTGTCCAGCCCTGCATTGATAATTGGCCCTGACGCTCTAGGGGACTGCCTTAGCCTGAGCCCTGTCCCTGCTCACTTGCTACCGCCCCTTACTGTCCTAGATTTGCCCCTGAATAGCTCAGTTCTCAAGCCTCAGTTTCCCTAAGGTCATCACAGCACAAGACTCAACCTTCTAGCTCCCACTCTGGCTGTGGTCCCCACTTCTTGGGAATGCAGCAGCTCCTCCCTGAATAATTAATTATTAGGAATAGATTATTGATAAATTCCTGTTAATAAATAATCACTTAAGCACAATTACGATGTGTTAGAAGCAGCAGAGGATGTGGACAGAGTTTCTAACTGGGAGATTTGACCTCATCTGGGGAGTCACAACAAATTCCCTGGGAAGTGATATGACTGATAAAACATTTAAGATTATTGGAATCAGAAAATGAAAGGGAAGACTCAAAGAGGATAAATTATAGGCAGAGGAAATTGAAGAGTGAGAAGCTTATCTTTTCCGAGGACCTGAAGGAGGCTTGTGCTGCTGGAGCACAAAAGCTAAAGGGGCAGTAATGAGAGGTCAGACCGTGCAGGTCTTGTCCAGGCCAGACTAGAGTGCTTGACTCTTGTCCTAAGAGCAATGGGATAAATCTTTGAAAAGCTTGAAGCAAGGCAATAAAATGATTAGGCCTGAATTGTAATAGGATGACTACCAAATGGATTAGAGCTGCTTAAAGCCATTTAGGAGAATTGCAGGATGCTAGATACCTTGGACTGGGTTAGGGGCAATAGAAAAGAAAAGGGGAAGAAGACTGACGCCAAGGCTAACTAGGGCACAACCAACAGGGGGTCCCATCGCTCAGCTCACCAAACTCTGTGTCACTTCCATGTAAAATGATGGAGCTGAGACATGGGGTGAGGGTAGGGGGTGGGCACGGGGGTGGGGGCACAAAAATGAAATCGTTCCCAGGGCCTTTCTGTCTGCGTGGAATTACTAAAGCACAAGAAAAACGGGAGAATCCAAAGATCTTTACAATGGGGTGTCAAGTGGGAGGATGTAGACCGTGAGTTCCAAAAGAGATGGCCGTTCTCAGCAAGCCGGCGGAAGCTCTGGCTGTGGGAGGGTTTCCTGGAAGCAGTTGACTGGAGCTCAGCAAAAGTAGAAGAATTCGGTATCCTTTCTGACCACCGCCTTCATCCAGTCCCAGAAAATCAGTGTTAGACAGAAGAGATTCTCATTAAAATAAGCAGAATTTGTCACCCGTGAAGGGTGATTACATTTGGGAGGCAGGGGAAAAAAAGCTGAGCAAAGCTGTGGGTGTTTAAACACTCATAAAACTACAATTTTCTCTTCCCCCTTCACAGATGAGCTCTTCCGCTCACTTACCAGTCACATGTGTGATGAATAGGCCCCAGGCAGGGTCTGGAAACCACAGTTATCTTGGGTTTTCCCCTCCTCTCCCCTGGGTTTTGGTGTGAGAATTGGAAAATGTCTTCCAGAGGCAAGATAACTCTTCTCACGTAATCATTAAGCAATAGGAATATTTGGTTTTCCATTTATTTCCCCTGTGTAAAGTCTACAGGTAAGTCTGAAAAATTTTAAATTAAACTCTCATTTTAAGGGGTTCGCTCACCAACTTTATATCAGAATGTACCATCAAGACCCATAACCCAAAAGCATCTGTAATGGTTAATTTCATGTGTCAACCTGACTGAGCCATGGGGGTCAAGATATTTGATCAAACACTACTCTGGGTGTTTCTGTGAGACGGCGAGCATGTGAATTGGTAGAGAAAGCAGAGCAGGTCGTACTCCCTAATGTGGGTGGGAGGGCCCGAAAAGAATAAAAAAGATTGACTCTCCCTCCCTCTGGGTAAGAGAATTCTTCCTGCCTGTCTTCAAACTGGGACGTCAGCTTTATCCTGTCTCCAGACTCCATCGGAAACATCCACTCTTCCTGAGCCTGGGGCCTGCTGGCCTGTGGAATTGAACTACACCATCAGCTAACCTGGGTCTCCAGCTTGTCAGCTCACCCTGACAGATCTTGGGACGTGCCAGCCTCCATAATCATGTGAGCCCTGACCCTATAATATCTCTCTCTCTTCCTCTTTCCCTCTGTGTGTGTATGTGTGTGTGTGTGTGTGCATATATTTATATATATATGGCATATAAATATGCCTCTGAAGTATCTAACAATGTGTTTTCCTCTCCATCATTTTTCATTACATGTTTTTAATTTTTAAAAAGTCACATGCTTATTTTGCCCCCAAATCACAGAGCAAGGCAGGTTTCTGTTAGCCCACAGTGAAAGCAGCCTTGGCCTTAATGCAGCAGCCTGAGAGAGGTCACCGCTAAGACCCTTGCCATCCAGGGCTCAAGCATAGGAAACTGGTTCTGTGCACGGTGGTGTTTAATTTCTGTATCTCTCTTGCTTCTTTTCTTTTTAAATTATTACCCTTGAAAAAGTTGTGGAACTAGTGTACTCTGTGTTGTCCAAAAAGCAAGGATTTTTGTAAGGGAATATGCATGAGGCAGAAAATGGGGGCTCCTCCTTGTGAACAGTTGCCACAGACTTATTAAAAAATTACATTTCTCAGGCTGGGCATGGGGGCTCACGCCTGTAATCCCAGCACTTTGGGAGGTTGAGGTGGGTGGATCACCTGAGGTCAGGAGTTCAAGACCACCCTGGCAAACATGGTGAAACCCTGTCTCTACTAAAATAACAAAAATTAGCCAGGTGTGGTGGTATGTGGTTGTAATACCAGCTGTTTGGGAGGCCGAGGCAGGAGAATCATTTGAACCTGGAGGCAGAGGTTACAGTGAGCAGAGATCACATCATTGCACTCCAGCCTGGGTAACGAGCAAAACTCCATCTCAAAATAAAATCACATTTCTCAGTGATGATTTATAGACCCATGACCCTGCTGAAATTGAAAGTATCCAGAGGAGCTCATGGTCCTGTCTGCTAAGGTCTCACGCTTCATACCCAACCTGGATGCGTGATACCCGAGAAGGACCATTGCCCTCAGGCTTCCTTGGAGACACCAGCCTCATTCTCCTGACTGTGCCTTCTTTTGTGCTGAAGCTTTTACCTGGAATTCCCTTGTTTCTCGACCATTTCCACACTGATTACCTGGGTACCTTCGTTGAAAATCATTTGGTTATGTGCATGTGGCTCAATTTCTGGCCTCTCTGTTCCGTTTCATTAATCTACAGGTCTATTTTAACACCAATTCCATATGGCCTCAGTTACTATAATAATCTTTCTAGCTATCTTTTGGATTAACTAAATAATTGTTAATATTCCATTTTTCTTCTATAATGCCTCTTCAATTATTCTTCATTTTTCATGAGTGGTTCTTCTAGTATTTAAATATTCCTCCATGAAACTCATTTGCCACAAGCAACATACAACAGTGTACATCTATTTCCTCTTCTTGTCCTTCATTGCATTGCTGACATGCATGTAATTTCTGCATGTATTATAAATCCCCTGATACATTGTTTCCTTGCTTTTAAAAGTAAGTTATCTTTTAAACAAAATTTAAAAAACAATAAACACAAATGTCTTTCAAATTTAGCTACATATTGACAATACTTTTCTGTTCTTCTGTTTAACATTTTTGTTTTAACATTTCTCAGAATACAGGTCTGCTCATGTTAAATTCCATCAGTTATTGTTTGCCTGAAACTATATTTGCCTTCAGTTTTGAGGGATATTTTTGCTGGGTATAAACTTTTATATGACAGTTTTTTACTTTTCACACTTTAGAGAGGTTGTTTAACTATTCTATCTTTCATTGTTTCTGAGATGTCTTCATTCAATTTTATCTTTATCTATATATTATTGTATTTTTTCTCTCTTTTAAGATTTCTGCTTTATCACTGCTTCTCATCAATTTTATTTTAATGTATCTGATTTGGTTTTGAGTGTTTAATCCTCCTTGTGATTTGTTGAATGTCTTAAGCCTAGAGGTTTACAGTTTTATAAATCAAAATTGTAGTATTTTTAGCTGAAATTTATTCAATTATTGTTCAGCCTCATTTCTTTCTCAGAATTCAATTTTATTTATAGTTGAATTTTTCCAAAGGTCACTGAATTTATGTTCACTTTAATTTTCATTTTATTGTCCCTGTGATTCAGTTTAGATAAATTGCTATGTTTCAAGATTACTTTTTTCCTTCTGCTATTTCTAATTTGTTATTAATCTTCTGTAGTGAATTTTAAATATTATTTTAAAAATTTCAGCTCCAAAGTAAAATTTGTTTTTTAATATCTTCTATTTCTATCATCCTTATTTTAAATCCTTGAACATATTTTAATTGATTTCTAAAAATAAATTTTTACAAATTTTATCATTTCTGTTATTTATAGTTTCTGTTTACTGATTTTTTTTCCTGGTCATGAGCTACATTTTCTTATTGGCATGTCTAATTTTTAAATTTTGTGTTAGGCAATATGAATATCACCTTGTGACTTTCGAGTTTTTGTTGTTTCCCTTTAAAGAGTATTAAAGTTTATTCACTTTTATAAGGAAAATAACTTACCTGTGACTCAAGCAGCTGGATCCTTTGGGAGATTTTTGTATATCTTTGTTCATGTGAGTCTAGAATAGTCTTTACTCTAGAACTAGTTTTGCTCTAATTCTTATGGGGTCTCTGCTGTGTACCCTGAGGCTCACCACAGTGTCTCCCTTCTCGGGACCTTGCCCACCAAATTCCAGGGGTTCCCAAATCCCAATCACAGCTTCTCAACTCAGTGAGCCTGCTGTGCTCTGCCTGGGTTGCCCCCCTCCCCACCCCCCCACCCCCACCTCCATGCACTGTTGTTTAGAGTATTTTGAGCTACAAAGACAGGGGCACGGTGAGGCTAATTTTATCTGTTTCTCTTCTTTCAGAAACGATATTCCTGCACTGTTTCTTGTTCAACATATGAAAAGAGTTCTTTGACACGTTTATCCTGTTTTCTGATTATTATAGTAAGAGGTCAATCTGGTAGTAGTTGCTCCTGGCCAGAAGCAGAAGTGATTATTCAGTTTTGTCCACAAGGATATTGATTTGAAACATTTTCATGTCTTACTGATAGATGTTTCTATCTTGGTGATGGATTTTTTATATACATGTTTATTTTTCCTATTCAGCTACATAGAACACAAACACACACACCGCAAATTTTGCTTCCAATTCTCTCTTCTCAAAATGTTTTACACGACTGATAATAATAATGCCCTACATTTGCATGGTATTTCAGATTTTGAAAGTGCTTTCACACTCTTTAGTTCATCCGATTTTTAAAAATCTTTGTGTAAATAAAAGATTCATTTGTCAAAGCATAAATGTAGATATATTTTATGACTAAATTTCCCTTTCTTTTTTTTTGGGTAAATTTCCCAAAGTTTAACTACCAGTTGGTCAAGTCCCTGGCCAAGCCTTATGTCATGTCATATTTATTTTGGATGTTGCATGTACCAGTAACAAAGGGTAGCAGTACGTCTGCATTGTGACCTCATCGCAGATATATTAGCTTGTTTGAGATACTCTCAGGGTTGCATTAGACTTTTTCCACCAGTCCTACCAGGAAAAGAGAGCTGAATGGCTGGTATAAAAAGGCAACCTTCCTCATAAATCAGTTTTTATTTTTGTACCACCATTGCAGTGAGGATATTATGAACTTTTACAAAATGGGTAGGAGTTGCTGAGCAACATAATTGGTCAATAATAGCACTCAGCCTGGTGCATAACTCTTTATGCTCATAGAAGTAGAAATTCATTAGCCACATCACAATCCTTCATATTGTCACCCATAAAAAAGCCAAAAAAGGTACTTGGGGAGAAGCTTTAACACTATTTTTTTTTTGGAAGATAGAAAAGCAAATTTTATTTTTTTTCTTTACTTTTTTTTTAAATTTTTTTATTGCATTTTAGGTTTTGGGGTACATGTGCAGAACATGCAAGACAGTTGCATAGGTACACACATGGCAGTGTGTTTTGCTGCCTTCCTCCCCTTCACCCACAATTGGCATTTCTCCCCAGGCTATCCCTCCCCAGCTCCCCCCCGCACTGTCCCTCCCCTTTTCCCCCCAATAGACCACAGTGTTTAGTACTCCCCTCCCTGTGTCCATGTGTTCTCATTTTTCATCACCCGCCTATGAGTGAGAATTCTTATAACCTTGTTCCCTCTCATAACTTAATGCAAATATACTACAGGCTTTCAGATCCCTATTGGAAAAAGAAGTTTAATGGACCTACAGCTTCAGGGAAAAGAAAGTACTGAATTTCAGACAGTAATGTCATCGTCTTTTTGGAGACAAAAATCAAAAAAAGGATTGGTAATAGAGAAAATTGAAATATTTAGTTTCAGTTATGAATCAGAAATGAAATAATATATCATTAAAAACTTAACTCTGAGCAAAAATATCTTTTATTTAGGCAAAGTGGTAGGAAATTAGTATTGCCTTAGCTGTAGGGGAGGAGGAGAAGGGGGTCGTTACTGAAGATGCAGAAAGCACAGTCCCCTCAAGAAACTCACACTCACTCTAAAGCTATAATTTTCTCATGTGAACATCACAGAAACAATGCAAGACAAGGTACACTTGTTAGTGTGGAATATACAATACATTCAATAAAATTCAGAAAATTGAGAGATGAATGACAATCATTTGAACAAAACTAACTTCACAGAATTGATTTTTGAACTGGACCTTATGTATAAGACAGGAGAATTTAGGATAAGAGAGCCTGGCATCAGGTGAGGAAAAGAAAGCCTGAGATTTAATATATAAGTGAAGGAAAAACATAGAAACCAAATTTTGTCACTTACTAGCTAGGAATCATGGGAAATTAACACTTTAAGTCTCAGTGTCTTTTTCTGTAAAATAAATGGAGGTAATAGTACAAAGCCATGAAGCAGTGTTTCACTTAGGATAGGCTAAGAACACCATGGGAAAAAAAATTCAAAATTCTCATCGAGTAAAAATGTAGTTTTATTCCTTATTCATGCTACATGTCCACCGTGGGGAGCAGGGAATGTTACTCATTGTCTTTCCTCAGGGACCCAAGCTGATGCTGCAGCCATCATCTTAAATGTATTTCATCTTTGGATCAGGCAGAAAAGAGAGACTTGGAGGAGGATTTCAAGTCAGCAATTAAATGTTCAGCCTGGAAGTGACATACTCACAATTCATTGGCCAGAACTTGCCATGCCTACCACAATGGGGCCAGGAGTGGAATCCTATCCCATGCCTGGAATGTGGAAAAATAAAAAATATTTATTCACAGTATTAGTCTTACGGCAAGGAGGTTCTCTGAGGATTGAGTGAAGCAGTACATGTCAAGGACTTAGCACCATGACAGAACCACACTGAGTTCCCAGCAAATAGTAGCTTTTATAGTTTTTAAGGCATGACCCTGTGACATTTTAGTCACTACAAAATCATATGCTTGCTAATAATTATTTTACCATATCATTCACAATATGTACAACTTTAAGATAAATTTTATTATAACTATTTTGTAAATAAGGAAACAACAATTAAGCAATTACCCTCATGTTACAGCTATTAGGCAGCTAAGTATGACTAGTTACCCATGTAAGTCTGACTCTAATACTATTTCCAGTATGCAGCATTGCCTTTATAAAACTTCTCTTTTAATTCTATGATCTGTATGAAATATGTGTTTTAGAATTGTGCAAATGCATTCACTTTGTATAAAAATATTATTTAAAGGTACAGTTTACAAAATATGTATTCTACATTGCTAGACATTCTTATAGGTTCTATGGATTAAGAGAGAAAAGATCCCTGCCTTCAAGTTGTCCAAAGGCAAGTTGTCCTGCCTTCAAGTTATCTAACGGGTAAGATAAACGAAGAAACAGACACTTGCAATACTGTGTAATAAGGACCATTTCAGAAGATGTTACTGAATGCAGTGGAAACAGAGAGGAGAAACAATTAGCCCAGAATAAATGTGTCAGGGAAGCTGTGTAAGATGGATAATACCAGGCTGAGTCTGCAAAGTTGTGTGGAAGATAGTTGAGAAAAAGAGAATGAGGTGGAGGTATATGTTCCAGGCTCAGAGAGCAGTGTGAACATGGGCATGAGAATTGGAAAGCAGGGCACAAACCAGGAAACCCAGCAATTGATTATGGCTGTGAGACAGAGTGCGGGTGTTGGTGAGGGAATTCCAAGAGCTAAATCTATGTAGTAGACATTGTAGATCTTGAAGGGCTTTTGGTGCTGTCCTGAGAGTTTAGGATTCTATTCTGAAGGCAATGAAGATCCATTAAATACTGTCAAGCAAAAAGGTGACATTATTAGACTGGTATTTTAGAAAAGATCATTGTAGCAGACGGGATGAATTTGAATTAGAAGGAGCTGGACCCGAGATGAGGAAATGAGGAAGGAGGCTTTTTAATTAATCGTGGCAAGGACTGATTAAGGTTGGACTAACATCGTAGAAGCAAGGATGGAATAAAGGACATGTATACATGAAACACATGAATCTCTTTTTTTTCCCCAGAGTCTCTGTGTTTCTTGTTCTCTTTGATGGGTCCACTCTTACCTGAGATATTTTCATGGATAACTCATGCTGGACATTGAAGTTCTGTGTCAAAGTCACCTTCTCAGTGTCCTTCCTTTACTGTCCTTCTAATGACAACCCTTGTACTGTCCTTCCTCTGGTCACTATTCCATTCACAATCCTCTCTCCGCTATATTGACTAGGGACAGCCTTTTGCAGTCTGTATCATCATCTGAAACAACATTAGGCATTTGTCGATCGTCATCTTCTTTTGTTGAGTTTGCCAGCATAGTATCTAGAATAGTTACCAGCACAGGAATAGTACTCAAAAATTCATTCTAGAAATTCAATAAAGTGGGTTTATCAAATGGACAGTTAACAGGCACATCAAAGTAGAATTCTCCAATATTTTACGTACAGACCTATGGTTCAAGATAGAAGCTTGATCTGAAGATATTTATTCGTGAGTCATTAGCCCACAGAGAAGACGAAAAGCTCATATGTCAGTTAAGATGCCTTAAGCTTCAACTATGAGAATTCCCAAATAAAATTAGCACAAATGATAGGGATTTTTATACTACTTTGCATAAGAATAAGTTCAGACAGAGGTAGATAGGTACAGGGTTGGTTAATTTATCCTACAATAAGGTCAGGGGTCTAGATCAACTTCTCTGTGACTGACAGCTAGTCTCCAAACATAGCTGCCTTTAATTCCTTCCCTTCCACCTACCTACATAGTTTCCACTCCTCACATCAATACGTGTAACCTGTTTCTCTTTCCCATCTATCATAAGTATTTGCATTTTTGAAAACAGAGAATGCATCATTAATATTTATACATGTTACTATATGTACACTTTGCTTCACTGGGAAAAAATAAATATTGAATTCTAGTTAGTGATAAGTATGTTGAAGTGTTTAGGGGGAAGTGTACTCATATCTGCAGTTTATTTAAAATGCACCAATAAAGTAAGACTAAAGAATGAGGAATGATTACATAGCTATGTGGTAAGACAAGATAATAACATGTCAATGGTAGAATCTAGGTGGGGGGAATTAATGTTTAATGTAGAATTCCTTCAACCTTAGGTTTTATTTTCTTATAATAAGATGTTGGAGAATGACTGAAGACACCAATGGCTTAGGTACTGAAATACTCAATTTTATAAGGCTTTTCTGGGTAAAATGTGTTCCCAGTAAAGCCTCCAGCACCATCTTTTAATAGTCTGGATATAACAATACTGAGTGTACAATGAGTGTGTCTTCAGTGCTGCTGTATCAGTCTGGTAAGTGGTACATAAAATTCTGCAGTAAATGGGGCATAGATCCTGGCCTCGAGTGACTTACAGTTTGGCCTATCATTAGTAACAGTGACATGCTAGAGTTTCTCTTACAAAAGCATGGACAGGGCACAGTGGTGACAAAGAGGTGACACTGTAAGCAAACTAATGAATTTGCTTTCAGGTTGAGGTTTGAAACCTAAAGAAAAATTAAGCCAGACAGGGAAGTGAGAGGTGAGCAGGAAGGAGAAGTCACACTAGAGGAGGAGCCTGTGAGGGAGGACAGTTTGAGTAACTGTAAAATATTGAATGTTGCTAGAACAGAGAAGATTTAGGATGAGTGCTGAAGGATGATATTTGAAGGGTAGAGAATGACACCTTGTTTAGGACTGATAATGGCATTTGTGTTTCAGGGAAATGTAGATTGAGAAATGTTGAGAAATATCACATGTAAATGACCATTGGCATGCCAATTACGCAGGACTGCAAGGCAGATAAATGCTTCATTTAGTAGCAAAAAAGGAAAAACCTTAGATATAAGGGAAGAGAAAAGAACTAAAAAGCCAATGGATTCTTTCCACACATAAAGTTTATTTTCATGAATGTTGAGACGTGGCATTGGTTGTGCCAGAGAGTTAAGGTATCATTTTGATGTGTATATGCCGATTCATTTATTCACCTTGATAGAGAATCATTGCTTCAAAGAAGATAAACATCAGCCTGAGCAGTATTAGCAAATCGAGGTTGTATTTCCGAAGTCCTACAGGTTCCAAACCTCCCATCTAAACAAGAGCTATTTCTTGCAGTAATCTGAAATTCTTTCAGATTTGCAGAGTTAAGCAGTTGGATGTTTAAATTGAATGAACATTCTGGTAATGAATAGATAATCAGTTTTATTTATTTATTTATTTTTCCTCTTCTTTTTTTAAATTGTATTTGGGCTCTGGGGTATATGTGCACATCCTGCATCCTGCAGGATCGTTACATCGGTACATACATGACATAGTGGTTTGCTGTCTCCATCGCCTCGACTCCGTCGCCTTCATCAGGCATTTCTCCTGGTGTTATCCCTCCCCATCCTCCCACCCCCACTTGCTGGCCCTGCCCTCTCCTCCCCACCTCGCCCTGTGAGTGTTGTTCCCTTCCCTGTGTCCATGTGTTCTCATTGTTCGTCACCCGCCTATGAGTGAAAACATGCAGTGTCTGGTTTTCTGTTCTTGTGTCAGTTTGCTGAGAATGATGGTTTCTAGATTCATCCATGTCTCTACAAAGGACACAAATTTGTCATTTTTTATGGTTGCATAGTATTCCATGGTGTTTATGTGCCACATTCTTTTTTTGTCCAGTCTATCATCAATGGGCATTTGGGTTGGTTCCAGGTCTTTGCTATCGTAAACAGCACTGCAACAAACATACATGTACATGTGTCTTTATAATAGAACAATTTATAATCCTTTGGGTATATACCCAGTAATGGGATTGCTGGGTCAAATGGAATTTCTATTTCTAGATCCTTGAGGAATCGCCACACTGTCTTCCACAATGGTTGAACTAATTTACACTTCCACCAACAGTGTAAAAGTG
>CAUYOR010179257.1:0-21776 GCA_963573925.1 Callimico goeldii | reverse complement strand
AGACATGAGGCGCCTAAGAGGAAACTGGGATCCTAGAGTGGCGTCAGCTCACCTTGAAAACTGGTTGCAGCGTATTGGACTTACAGGGAAGCAGTTACCTTCCAGGCTGGTTTGGTTGCTCACAGCACACACAACACAGTAGAACGTAGAAATTGCAGCATGTCTTGGTGCTAAACAGGGTAATAATCTCCTTTTCATTCCTCAAAGTGTTCAAGCTCTGATGGAAATAATGGCTAACCATCATGGGAATCATTTGGAAAAGAGCTTGTTTTCCGTCTTCTGAAAATAATAATCACCAATTAGATACTGGAGCCAGAGCATTTACTCCTTCCATTAAGAACAATGCATTGGTCTCCTGGAATGCAACCATACAATTATTCACTTGTGTGTGTGTGTGTGTGTGTGTGTGTGTGTGTGTGTGTGATTTTTGTTGTCGTTTTTGTTTGTTTGTTTGTTTGTTTAGATGGAGTCATGCTCTGTTGCCCAGGCTGGAGTGCCGTGGTGCAGTCTCAGCTCACTATAATCTCTGCCTCCTGGGTTCAAGCAATTCTCCTGCCTCAGCCTCCCCAGTAGCTGGGATTATAGGCATGCACCATCACACCTGGCTAATTTTTCTATTTTTAGTAGAGACGGGGTTTCACTATATTGGCCAGGCTTGTCTCGAATTCTTGGCCTCAGGTGATCTGTCCACTTTGGCCTCCCAAAAGTGCTGGGATTACAGGCATGAGCCACCCTGCCCGGCTATAATCTTATTTTCATTCCTCAATGCTTTAAAACCTTTTCCAAATGATTGCCTTGGTTGCTAACACCTGTGCATCTTCTGAAACCAATAATCACCAATTACATGTGTGAGCCAATGAACATTTACTGCTTCCATTAAGAAGAATACACTGGTCTCCTAGAACACAACTTACAATTATTCACTTGGAAGCAGGGAAATCTCTTCAACTCCACAGACAGGATAGCCACTCCCTTGGTGATCACGGATCACAGAGAGCAATGGAAGTTTCAGAATCTATGGTCTTCACTTTGTTCTCTGGAATGTAAAGTAAATTTGACTCCGCTGGGCTTCTGCTACTACAGAACACTTAAAAAGATAAATACACACCTGCAATCCCAGTGCTCTGGGAGGCCAAGGTGGCCGATTACTTGAGGTCAGGAGTTGGAGACCAGCCTGGCCAATATGGCAAAACCCCGTCTCTACTAAAAACACAGGCATGATAGTGTGCATCAGTAATCCCAGCTACTCAAGAGGCTGAGGCAGGAGAATCACTTGAACCCAGGAGGCAGAGGTTGCAATGAGCCAAGATCGCACCGCTGCACTCCAGCCTGGGTGACCGAGTGAGAATCCATCTCAAAAAAAAAAAAAGATAAAGACAATAGTGGAAAAAAATTTTTATGAGGTGTCAAGAAAGAATCAGAAGCTCAAAAACAAAAGCATAAGAATGCAAAGAAATAAGCTAGTGTTAGAAATTGCACCCTCCCTAAGAATTCCCGCCAATCTCCATTGATCTAGGATTTTATTGCAATCGGACACAATCGAGCTGGAATACTGAAAGAGCTAGGAGAAGGTTAAATTGGAAAACACTCACTCTCTTTAAAAGAACCCTTTATCAGAAGCAAAGCATGTTGGTTTTGTTTTGTTTTGTTTGAGATGGAATTTCACTGTTGTTGCCCAGGCTGGAGTGCAAAGGTGTGATCTCGGCTTACTGCAACCTCTACCTCCTTGGTTCAAGTGATTCTCCTGCCTCAGCCTCCCAAGTTGCTGGGATTACAGGTGCACAAAATTAGCCCGCATGTCCGGCTAATTTTGTATTTTTAGTAGAGATGGGGTGTCTTCATGATGGTTACACTGGTCTTGAACTCCCCACCTCAGGTGATTCGCCTGCCTCAGCCTCCCGAAGTGCTGGGATTCCAGGCATGAGCCACCGTGCCTGGCCAGAATGTTGGTTCTTTAACTTCTCTGGGCAGTGGGGGGAAAATTTCCCCTAGAATTCAAAGCCACAGGCAAGCACTAACATGCGATTAAGGTCTGAATTAAATCTACCAGCACACCCCAGATGCCTTAAGTCAAGAATTCTGTTACGGGCGGCCTCAGATCAGCAGTGCCCACACGTGCCTAAACAAAAGCAAACACACTGACAAAAAAAATCTAATAATAAATAAATAAATAGTCTGGGCGCGGCGGCTCATGCCTGTAATCCCAACACTTTGGGAGGCTGAGGCGGGCAGATCACGAGGTCAGAATATTGAGACCATCCTAGCTAACACAGTGAAAGCTGTGTTTACTAAAAATACAAAAACTTAGCCGGGAATGGTGGCATGCATCTGTAATCCCAGCTATTTGGAGGCTGAGGCAGGAGAATCACTTGAACCTGGGAGGCGGGGTTGCAGTGAGCTGAGATCAGGCCACTACACTCCAGCCTCAGCAGCAGAGCAAGACTCCGATAAAGTTCCAAAGAACACATCACAGTGGAAAATTGCAACACAGTTGAGAAAAGTTAACATGGAATTGATGTTAAGCCCCAGAGTGGCTTAGCCTGAAAGTGTTCTTAGCTTTGCCCAGGAAAGATTTCAAGGGCAAGTCAGACTTGGAAGTAAACAGCTTTATTGAAGCAACAGTGTTACAGCTCTGGGACTGCTCCTGCCCAGCATGGCTACCCCACAGGCAGAGCGGAGCAGCTCAGGGCAGCTTTACAGTCCTATTTATACCTACTTTTTTTTTTTGAGATGGAGTCTTGCTCTGTTGACACGAGTGCAGTCGTGTGATCTTGGCTCACTGCAACCTCTGCCTCCCGGGTTCAAGCAATTCTCCTGCCTCAGCCTCCCAAGTTGCTGGGACTACAGGTGCCTGCCACCACATCTGGCTAATTTTTTGTATTTTTAGTAGAGATTAGGTTTCACCATGTTGGCCAGGCTGGTCATGAACACCTGACGTCAGGTGATCCACCTGCCTCAGCCTCCCAAAGTGCTGGGATTACAGGTGTGAGTCGTCTCACCTGGCTGATTTTTTTTCTTTTCTTTTCTTTTCTTTTCTTTTCTTTTTTTTTGAGATGGAGTCTTGCTGTGTCTCCAGGCTGGAGTGCCTTAGTGCTGTCTCAGCTCACTCACTGCAACATCCACCTCCTGGGTTCAAGTGGTTCCCTGCCTCAGCCTCCCGAGTAGTTGGCAGTAGACATGCGCACCACCATGCCCGGCTGATTTTTTTGTATTTTAGTAGACACAGTGTTTCGCCATGTTGGCCAGGATGGTCTCTATCTCCTCACTTCATGACCTACCTGCCTCGGCCTCCCAAAGTGGTGGGATTACAGGCATGAACCACCACGCACAGCTTTATACCTACTTTTAATTACATGTAGATGAAGGAGTGGTTTATGCAAAAAAAAAAATTCTAAGAAAGAGGTAGTAACTTCTGGATCATTGGGTCCTTGCCATGGAAAGGGGTGGTAACTCTGGGCGTTGCCACGGGAATGGTAAACTGACCAGGCTCATTTACTCACAACACAGACCACACAGCAAAACTTAATAATTGCAGCACAGTGTTGGTGCTTCACAGCATCATCTCCATTTCATTCTCCAATTGCTTTAAGCTCTTTTCAAAATGATTCCCCGATGGCTAACATATGCCCATTTTCTGAAAATGATAATACAAATTAGAAATGTGAGCCAATTAGCATTAACTGGTGTCTTTTTTTTTTTTTTTTTTGGTGAGATGGAGTCTGGCCCTGTCACCCAGGCTAGAGTACATCATCCACTGCAGCATCCACTACAGCATCCACTACCTCCACTACAGCATCCACTACAGCATCCACTACCTCCACTACAGCATCCATGACAGCATCCACTACCTCCACTACAGCATCCACTACAGCATCCACTACCTCCACTACAGTATCCACGACAGCATCCACTACCTCCACTACAGCATCCACGACAGCATCCACTACCTCCACTACAGCATCCACTACCTCCACTACAGCATCCACTACAGCATTCACTACCTCCACTACAGCATCCACTACAGCATCCACTACAGCATCCATGACAGTATCCACTACCTCCACTACAGCATCCACTACAGCATCCATGACAGCATCCACTACCTCCACTACAGCATCGGCTACCTGGATCTACCACAGCAATCACCACATCCACTACAGCATCCACTACAGTGGATCCAACACAGCACTCACTACATCCACTACAGCATCCATTACAGAATGCACTACAGTGAATCCAAAACAGTGCCCCCAAAAACATCCACCCCAGCATCCAGTATAGTGAATCCACCAGAGTTTCCACTATAGTGGCATTCTTTGGGTCTTGATTATAACAAGGGCTTCTAGAGGTGCTTGTGGTATAAGATTTTGGGGGAGTCACCTTGAGGGCGCAATCTCAGGCAGCAGAGTCAACTGCATGAGGTTGGAGTTATGTTCAGGAGATGAACCAGCAGCCACCAAGGAGGCTGGAGATCAACAGTTGAGAACATTAGAGCTTGGACTCATAGTCTAAACCACCCATCAACTATGTCACCCTAATTCAAAGTATTGCTTCCCTCTTTTGAGGAGTACTTTCAAGATACCAAAGTTTTCATGTGTTTTCTCTCACTTGTGCACTATCCTGGTGACCACTCTGTCATCTGTGGTCATGCAGAACAGACATGGAGCAGAGCCAAGGCCAGAATTTGCATTTCCTGGCTCCCAAGTCTGACTGCCTCAGCAACCCACATCCTCATTCCAACCCAGAGCCCAGCCAGAGTTCCTCCTCTGTTTGTGAGACTGTGATCTATGAAACCAAAACTTTTGCCTTCCTTTCTCAGCCTGTCAGGGTCTTACCACTGGGTAGGAGCCTTGGGTGAAAGGACAGGAGATAGATAAATTGATGGCACGGATGGATGAATGGATGGATGGATAGTTGGATGGGTAAATGGATGGATGTACGGATGAGTGGATGAATAGACAGGCAGGTGGATAGATAGATGAATGGATAGACAAGATGGATGTACAGACAAATGGGTGGGTGGATGGATAGAAAGAGGGAAAGAAGGACAGATAGATGGATGAGTGGAGGAAGAGAAGGCAATAGATAAACATCTAGGAAATTACAAATACAAATAGGTAAAGAAGGCCCCGAGAGGAGAGGTGGAAACAGGCTGGTCTGATGGTAGTGGGTTATTAGAACTTACTAACATTGGTGCCACTTAAGTTGGTATACAACCCCCCCTTGCTAAATTTGACTGGCTTTTAAAATAATAATTTTAAAAAAGACAAGTGGGGGTAGAAAAAGAATGGCAGAAAAGCCAGAAGAGGTCAGAGATATTAGTGGCAGGAGGAAGATGAAATGAGAGAGAAAGAAAAGCAAGATCAAATTATACTGTGACAGGAAGACTGGGTTGTTGAAATACAGATGCAAAGAAAGAAAAACAAGAGTCCAAAATTGGAGAAATAATTCAGAGAGAGAGTGACCAAGAAGGAGAGCAACGAAGGAACAGACAAAAGAGAAGCAAAGAGAGAGAAGAAAAATAAGACAAGAATGGGAGGAGGAGAGGGGAGATAGAGGAAGAAATGGGAAGACAGAGAAGTCCTATATAGAAGGAAAGACAGAGGGGAGGATGGGGTAAGGAGACAGAGAAATAATGTATAAAATAAAGTATGCTGGATGTGGTGACTCATGCCTGTAATCCCAGTACTTTTGGAGGCTGAGGTGGGTGGATCACCTGAGGTTGGGAGTTCGAGACCAGCCTGACCAACATGGTGAAACCCTGTCTCTACTAAAAATACAAAAAATTAGCCGGGTGTGGTGGCGGGTGTCTGCAATCCCAGCTTCTTGGGAGGCTGGGACAGGAGAATTGCTTGAACTCCGGAGGTGAAGGTTGCAGTGAGCTGAGATCACGCCATTGTACTCCAGCCTGGGTGACAGAGCAAGAGACTCTATCAAAGAAAAAAGAAAAAAAGACTTGCATTTCTGACAACCAGATGATTCCTGTAGTCCCCATCCAGAAACAAACTCAGCATACAAGGACTGTTTATTTTCACACGTCCCAGACCAATTAGTGGTACCCACTTCCTACCCACCGAACTATCTTAAAAAAAACCCTAGCCTCCAGATTTTCAGGTTTCCCATTTAGCCAGCTGTACACGTTTGTTTGTTTTTGAGACGGAGTCTCTCTCTGCTGCCCAGGCTGGAGTGCAGTGGTGCAATCTCGGCTCACTGCAACCTCCACCTCCTGGGTTCAAGCGATTCTCCTGCCTCAGCCTCGTGAGCACCACCATGCACAGCTAATTTTTGTATTTTTAGTAGAGACAGAGTTTCACCATGTTGGCTAGGATGGTCTTGATCTCCTGACCTCATGATCCACCCGCCTCAGCCTCCCAAAGTGCTGGGATTACAGGCGTGAGCCACCATGCCTGGCCCATCTTTATAAACATGGGAGTTTCCTGCATGTTAGAATAAAGCAATAATAATAATAATAGGATGGTAAAGGAGTGGAAGATTATTGCAGGATTGGACTCTAATTGGTTCCCATCACCTTTTATCTGCATCCTTGAACAGTCCTCTCCAAAACTGACTCAGGGTTTGGCCATGGGACTTACTCTGGGCAACGAGACAGTAGCAAATACCACACGAGCAGAAGTTTGGGAACCGTTTGCATTTTGGGGCTTGTTTCTTTCAGCTGGGTATCCTTGCAACCACCATGATATGAACAAGCTTGAGTGAACCTCATGGAAAACAAGCAATCCTGGCTATCCCAGCAGAGGCCTCAGCACAGGAGTGAGGCTGCTCCTAGAACCACCACCCAACCAACACATAGAACTGTAAGAAACAGGCCAGGTGCTGTGGCTCACGCCCGTAATCCAACACTTTGGGAGGCCGAGGTGGGCAGGTCACTTGAGATCAGGAGTCCGAGACCAGCCTAGGCAATGTGGCAAAACCCCTTCTCTACTAAAAATACAACAACAAAAAATAAGGCTGAGTGTGGTGGCTCAAGCCTGTAATCCCAGTACTTTGGGAGGCCGAGGTGGGCAGATCACCTGAGGTCAGGAGTCTGAGACCAGCCTGGCTAACACAGTGAAACCCTGTCTTTACAAACAATACAAAATTAGTGGGGCATGGTGGCGTGCATGTGTAATCCCAGCTACTTGGAACGCTGAGGCAGGAGAATTGCTTGAACCTTGGAGACAGAGTGTGGGGCTGTTTGTTACTTAGCAAAAATTAACATGTGAAATGATGTGACTCATTCAAAGCCACTCAAGGAACTGAAGGTGAGGAGTCTGTCTCCTAACCCACTACTTTGTGCACGGTGCACGAGTAGCTCAAGAAAGCTATTCAAAAGGCTTTCAATCCCATGGTCTAACCAATGGTCGCCCACCTGTCTGCCCAACCTGGGAAAAGTTCTCCACTCCCAGGATGACATTGAAAATATTTAACATCCGAGTTTCCCACATGTCAGAATAGAGCAAGATCTTGAAGGTTTGATGGTATTCCTGGAGTGAACCCTTTAGTGGCTGGGACCATGGGGAGGTCTGGGAGCCCTTGGGGAGGTGCTTAATTACCAAATGGCATGAAAATAGTGCAATATTTAAACCATCAGTTTGATCATACCCTGTGAGTCACCAACTCTGCTGGTAGCAATTATTTAATCTCCCCCTTGATGTATGGAAGAATCTAGGTGTTTTTCCCCTCTAAAGAAAGGTGCTCACGGCCAGGCATGGTGACTCATGCCTGTAATCCCTGCACTTTGGGAGGCCAAGGCGGGCCGGGCCCATCATCTGATGTCAGGAGTTCAAGACCAGCCTGACCGACA
Organism: Callimico goeldii; assembly: GCA_963573925.1. Lineage (NCBI taxonomy): Eukaryota > Metazoa > Chordata > Mammalia > Primates > Cebidae > Callimico > Callimico goeldii. Next base: position 13,972 of record CAUYOR010179257.1, on the reverse strand, counting down.
TGGTGAAACCCCGTCTCTACTAAAATACAAAAATTAGCTGGGTGTGGTGGTGAGTAACTGTAATCCCAGCTACTCAGGAGGCTGAAGCAGGAGAATTGCTTGAACCTGGGAGGCGAAGGTTGCAGTGAGCCAAGATCACACCATTGCACTCCAGCCTGGGCAACAAGAGTGAAACTCCATCTCAAAAAAAAAAAAATGGTACCCACAAATTCCAAGAGTTTTTTCTTAACACAGCCCAACCCACAGCCACATCCCCCCACCACACAACAGGTCCTTACCAGGACACCACACAAAAGCAAGTGCGTTCTCAGATCATTTAATCAGAATTTTAATATAAACAGGTCATTATCCCATATTTTACATGCAAAACAATTTCAATATTCCAAAAGAAGAAAAAAGGCATCTTCTATACATGGTGCTACCTGGCTCTTGTAGGAAAACATTGAAAAAATAATAATTGAGCTGTTGGTGGGTTTTGTGTTTCTGAGTTGTTTTCTACAAAAGCTGCGGCACATTTGACCCTTTGTTGCCAAAACGCAGGGCCGAGGCCACCCAGGCACACAAAGGGATGAGGAGCAGCAACTTTGAGGCAAAGTGTAAAGACTGAACAAGCCGTTCCTGAATATGTGCACAGATGCACACTCATTTTGAGGCTCTTCCTTCCTTCTCAAATGGGACCAAGAGCCCCAGATTTATCTGTTTTTTTAACAAGGATTTTCAATGGCCCACACCCACCCAGATAGAAATATGGCTGGTGTCTGGTTCTGGACCTTGACTGTTATCAGAAGGTAACAGTAAGCTCAAAAAGCCATTGTTTCCCCTTCTCCCACCCCTGTTTCTTGGGGACCCCTAAGGAAATCTTCATCTTCTGTTGTAGCCCCTGAAAGTCCACTATGTTCTTTTGTATGTTCTAGGGAAAAAAAAATTCTGACCTGTTCTTTTCATTCTCAATCTCACCTCTCATATACATGAACATTCTGAAGAACATGCTGGAAGATTTTCAAAGTGACACCATGCTACATGTACCATGTATATAAAATCGGCATTCCCTGTTTCCCATCCCCAACAAAACCATTGTTTCTGAAGAGCCTAAGGTGTTGAGGACTCATCAGATGGCATCCAAAGGACATTTAATCCTAAACTTCCACTCACGTGAAATAGAAAAGTGATCATCACTGGGATTATAGCACGTCTATTTACCAGGATGGCCAGCATAAGTCAAAACCTGATGACGTTTCTGCTCTTTCACAAGTGCTACAGTGGAATACAAATAAACACCTCCCAACCCAATAAGCACATTTCTTGGTGGACTGTCTGCCACAGGATACAGTGAAAGATCTGTCCATCAGTTGGCAACATAATCCCCAGGGTCACAGGATTACCTGTGCAGACCCCTTGTGTCAGTTCCCACAGTTTATCTCAACTGTCCTCAGCCTACATCCAGATGAGCCACAGTGCTTCTCCTTCTCACCACTTCCAATGACAGAATAGCACCTAGGACAGCTCCCAGAATCCGAACATTTTTGGACGAGTATTTGACATCACTGATGCAGAGAGAAAGTGACGTGCTTAGTATTCTCCTCCTGGAAGAAGAAACTACTGTGTGGATTTTACTACATTAATGAAAAGGGTTTTAATCATAGTGAGACATCTTTAAAAACAAGCAACAGAAAGTATTACCCTAAGCTGGTTTTGTTGCCTTTTTTTTTTTTAACTTAACACTACAAACTCCCAGGACAACCATGTCTTTCTAGGACCAAAGTTCTATTGTTACAAAGCCAACATTTCCTAAAATCAAAGGAGGCTTTCTTGCAACCCAACAGCTGCTTGCCCTTTTCACTGCAGCAGTAGAGTCAAATAAATGAGATTGGTGCACCCCATTTGCAAGGGGCAGGCCCAGCACTGTACCTTTCTCCGGGGCAGGTGGAGAAAGATGAATCTGCAAGGGCAGTGCCTAGAAGTACAAGAGCAGCAAGGTTTGGGCCCTGCTGGCCCTGCCTAGACTCTCACATGGGTTATCAAAGCTGCACAGTGTCCAACAATATCAGCTTGAGGTCAATCAAACCCCAATACAGAGGTCTAAGGTGTTGTTGCAAAAAAAAAAAAAAAAGTGAAGAAAAGCATTCAGCACATTAATGGATTTTGGATTAGAATTTCCCCCACATGCTGCCATCCCACTTGGAGAATTAAAAAAGACACTGCATTAAGTGTTTGTGTGTCAGGTGCAGCAGCAGACTGAAAGAAGCAGGAATAAGACGTCAGAGAGTCCAGGGCACCTTCAAGCTCACTTCAGGGGGATTCCATTGAACAGGTAGGAATGCTCGTTCTGAATCAAACCCTGTCTTTGCCCCAGCAGCCATCTCTCACCAAAGGAAGGTACAGCATGCTGGGGCACCCCATATATCAGACACATCATGACATCCTGGGACTTAGTTTATGTTTGGGGAATTTAGTGACAATAGATGGAGGATTTTTTTTAAAGGAAGATTAAATTCAGAGAGGAATATTACCAGCCAGAAAGAAAAGGATCTATGCTCACATGAAGGCCATACCTTCTCCATCCCAACTCCCTCCCTCAAAATTCTTAATGGTCCCTGGCATTCGAATCAGCTAATAGACACTTTCCCTGATTCAGGCTGGTTCCAGGTAGAATTCTGAAATCTCAAAGATGTCCATTATTGAATCACATCTTAACAATACACTGAGGTAGACTGTGCTGAAAAAAAAATTATTATCCCCCATTCACCTGTTTATTTTTCTTTGATAAAAATTGACATGCGCTCCATTTTTTACGAGAGTGATTTTCAGAGTGATTTTATATATTAAAATAAATATGTTTTCCCCTAGTATAAGAAAAACCTTTCTGAATTAGAAAAATGTGAAAATTGCAGCTAGTGTAGTATACAACCACTACAAATTTACTAGGAAGAGAACAAAATACCTAGATCTACGTGTGCGTGTGTTTTTAAATTTACGTACAGACCCTCACATTTGCAAAATAAGTTTGGCAAATATAATTTCTGTACTCTTGCTTCTTGTACCCAAACACTGAGGTTCCTTGGCAATATTTTTACATGCTGTAATTTCCCGAATCATAGAAATAAGATAGCAATAGACCATTGGGATTTGTGTCTACCGGTGTTCTTAATCAAGACTTGAGAGGGCTCGGAGTTTGCCATTATGACTATCCCATTCTTAAGCCCACAACTCTTAAGAGAAGAAGAAAAGGAAGCAGTTAAAAGCTTGTAAGAAAATGCACTCAGGAATAACGCATGGGTGATGAGTTTTTTGATGAACCAAAGTGATGAGTTCACTGTGTTCTTTGAGCAGCTGTGGTGGTTCTTTTCGCAAAGAGAAGAAACGGTAGACTGACGCCCCGTGGGAAGTTCTCGGTGGTGTGAAGGACTTTTTTCACGGTTTCTCCTCCAGACTCTACTGCCTTAGGGATTGCAACATCGTAAGCGCCTGAGCATTCTGCTCAGACCCTACACCTGGCCCAGATGAGGTCACCGGGCTCAGAGCAGCTTCCGGGAGTTCAGTTCGGAGGACTGCCAGGTGCCCTCAGGCTGGAGGGGACCAAGACGTAGTCTCAGTGCACCTCTCTCTTATATTGCTTAGATGTTCCCAAAGTCCATCTGGGTTGCTGGCTCTTTGGGATCTGATATTCTTGCATTTGCACAATAACGGCAGGATGTGCACACCCAGGAGAGGAAACGCCACACGAGGTACACACAGAGAACCAGAGGATGAACCAGAGGAAGGCAGGCTCAGGGCTAGGTAGCTACCAGTTTCATCTGAACAGCTTGGCACCTGAACCAGACCATCCACAAAACCTAGTCTCCCGCACACTCCACGTGGCCTCACAATTTCCAAAAGTGTTAGCAGCGAACGTGGCTTCATTCCCAGAAATGGATGCCTTTAAGACCGAACAAAGAGGCCACTCGTGCCTCACTCCCTCCCCGTCCCGGCCCCACAACAGGCAAAGCTACATGTCCCCACTCCCCGCCAACCCCGGAGAAGACTCAATAACTTATGAGGCTAATTCTGGAGACTTCTTAAAAATTAAATATGCTACAAATATATTTTCAAAACTCTATGTCATCTCAGTTCTCTTTTTTTTGCCTTTTTCCATTTTTCTTTTTTTTTTTTCTTTTTTTTTTTTTAACGTCCTAGCTTGGTTTGGTCTTGAAAAGCTTCAGAATCACTCCAAATGAAATATTCCTCCCTTGGCTCCCCAAAAGCATTTTTTTTTTCATCAACGCGAAGGGAGGGTAGGAACCTGAGGCTAACCTTCTGACACAAGAAGTATCTGTCGAGAGCACAGTCTCCCAGTCAATAAGGAAGGAGTGGGGGACGTGAGCTGGCACACTTGAGAAAAACCTTCATGAGCCGATTCCCAAAGCATCAACTCTGCGTGGGTATGTTGCACACACATCAGCCGTGTCTAACGGACACACACGCATACAGACGTGAGCACACGCCGGGACCACGGACCCTTATCCAAAGTATGAAAACAGCAGCTATTGGTCAATTTGAGAAACTGATTTTGTAAAGAAAACAAAACAAAACAAATCCTTCAGCCTGGATGAGGAAAACAAAAACCTTCTTGAAGCTCAACCTGTAAAGCTTGAAATTCTCCTGGAACAGGGCTGGGTATTTTTTGTTGTTGTTTTTTTTCTTTCGAGTTTTTGTTCCACAAACAAGAAGTTTTATCTTTTATACTGCAGCTCAGACACCAGCAAAAAACAAAAACAAAAAAGAATCTGTAAAAATAGGTGCTTTCTTTCCATCTACCGGGGAAAAAAAAAAGTAACAAAAAACACAAAATCTTGCTTTGAAATTGTGGTTGCCCAAAGAGGCAGCAGCTGTGGAACCTACCCCTGCCCCTAGGTTCACAGTTAAGTCCTCTGCAGGACTAGTCAAATTGGCAACCAAACAAGTCTATCTTAAGATGAACAGAAATGTACAGGAACGATCTCTGAGCTCCATTGGACGCTGTAGAGTTGTGTGAATCCTGAGTTTTCCAGAGGTTTCAAAACGGAGGAAAGTGAAGATGGGAGCCCCTGCCCGCCCCCGCTGTGGTAGGCACTGTTAGGAAGGGTTGGACCGAGGCAGGGCCAGAATCCGCCCGTTCTTCTTGCTTCCATTCATGTGGGTGTAGGGGATGTGTTCGTCGTAGCTCCGCTTGAGACTCAGTGAGGACCCTCCATCCCGGCCCCCAGCCTCCTCCCTCTGACAGTGAGAGGAGCGATCCAGGGGAACGTTCTCCATATCCTCAAACTCCATCTCCAGCTCCTCGCTCTCGGGAGCCTTGTTCTCCTCGCTGTGAAAGAAGGACACCTCCGGAAAGCTAGGATGCAGGTCATCCTTGAGCAAGTTGACAATCTCTAGGAAGGTTGGCCTCATCTTGGGGTTGAATTGCCAGCACATACGCATGAGATCGGTCCTGTGGAGCAGAAGGAAACGTCCTGGGTGAGTCTGGGGGCCCAGCCAAGCATCCTCCCATTCCCCGCCGCCACCCATATGTAGCACATATGGAAACTCAAGTGTGGGTACCACAATGCAATATGCAAATGCAAGCAAGCGTGTAAAGACAAGCTCTGCAAACACAAACACGCCTGTAATACGTAGACTGCAAACGTAGTGCACATGTAGACACATGAAGGGCACAGCCAAGCACATGTGGAAGGGGCAATACCCTTTTAATGAGCAGCTCACACACCTCAACCCCTTTCTACACTTACACTCTCTCTGGACAGTTGTCAGGTTGATCCAGATACCCTCCTTCCATGACGAATTTCAACACCTGTTCATTAGACAGGCCTTGGTAAGGCTGCTCTGCCAAGCTGGTGATTTCCCAAAGGACCACGCCAAAGGACCTGCGGTGACAGTTGAGGGTAGTAACAAAGCTTTTCACACGCACACTACACACACAAGACACATACATAGACACACACACACACAGAGACGCACAAATACACAGACACATGCAAACACAGACACACACAAACACCACAGACACACAAACACATAGACACACACGCCAACACACAAATGCATACACACATGCAAACACAAACAGTACACACACAAACCCACACGACAGACACAAACACAAACACACACAGAGACACACAAACACAAACCCACACACACAAACCCACACACATACAAACACACAAGCACACACACAGACACAAACACATGCACGCAAACACACGGACACACACACAAACACACACAAACACAGACACCCGTACACGCACGCAAACACATCTCTTGGTTTGCTTGAACATGGTTGGCCGGCTAATGAAACATTCATCTGCAGTTCATAAATGCTGCCTTAATAAGGCAGTTCTCCTGCCTTAGCCTCCTGAGTAGCTGGGATAAATGCTGTGAAGGAAAATAAATCTCCGGCCCCCAAATCACTAAACTCAATGAAAAAGTCACGCTGGGAACTGCTTAGGGCCAACCTGCCTTCATTCTATTCAAAGTCCTCCCCTCCGCTCACTGAGATAAATGCATGTCTGATTTATCTCATCTCTGAGCCTCTCCTAAGGAGAGGCTCATCAGAAACTCAAAAGAATTCAGCCATTTGTCTCTTAGCTATGACCCACAAGCCCCCTCCCCACTTCAAGTTGTCCTGTCTTCCGAGAGGGAACCAATGTTCATCTTACATACGTTGTTGGATGCCTCATGTTTCCCTAAAATGTATAAAACCAAGATGTGCTCTGGTCACCGTGGGCACATGCCGTCACCTTGGGCACATGTTGTCACCTTGGGCACATGTTGTCACCTTGGGCACATGTTGTCACCTTGGGCACATGTCGTCACCTTAGGCACATGTCGTCACGTCGGGCAAATGTCCTCAACCTTGGCAAAATAAACTTCCTAAATTAACTGAGACCTGTCTCAGATTTTCGGGTTCACAATGCCCACAGGATTGGTTAGGGCATAAGAGTAGCCGTGGGAAGGTCCTCAGACAGGAGGTTGCCTTCTTTACCTTGATGGGGAGCCCACGGGGAAGGCAGGCTACCTTCTCCTGCTCTTGGGGGTCACTGGCAGAGCACCTGGAATTCAAGCCCAGTGACCGCCCAGCCATCCACGCACGACTCACCACATGTCAGAGGAAGTGGTAAAGATCCCGTCCTTCAGGGACTCTGGTGCCATCCACCGCACAGGGAGCAGACCCTTGCCCCCCTTCCGGTAGTAATCCGTTTCATAGATGTCTCTGGTCATTCCAAAGTCTGACAACACAAACGGTTCACACACTCTTAACCTTCAGCCTTGGTCCTAGCACCTGCCATCTTGACTGTCCCACCTCTCACACAGCCCTAAGAGGGGTTCACCTGGCTCAGGTGTGTGTCCACCTGGGTGGTAGCCAAAGCCGGTAAGAATGGATTCTGAGGGTATGCATGGGGAAGTGAAGGGGAAGGATGGGCCACTATTTAAAGCCTGCAGAAAGAAGGTACCAAGTGACAAACAAGCTACATTTTTCTTTTTCTTTCTTCCTTTTTTTTTTTTTTGGAGAGAGAGTCTTGCTCTGTTGCCCAGGCTGGAGTGCAGTGGTGTGATCTCAGCTCACTGCAACCTCCACCTCCCGGGTTCAAGCGATTCTCCTGCCTTAGCCTCCTGAGTAGCTGGGATTACAGGTGTCCACCACTATGCCCGGCTAATGTTTTGCATTTTGAGTAGAGACAGGGTTTCACCATGTTGGCCAGGCTGGTCTTAAACTCTGGACCTCAGTTGATTTGCCTGCTTCCGCCTCCCAAAGTGCTGGGATTACAGGTGTGAGCCGCTGTGCCCGGCCAAAGAAGCTACATTTTGGCCAACAGCTTGGGAATCCCAGTCTTAACAAGGCTTCCTTCCCACCATTACCACTACACGCAGCCCAAACTGAACTTCCAGCAAACCTACAGTTGCCCATTGGATATGGCCATGCCATCACCCAGCTGCCCGCTAGAAACCCGGAGTTGGCCCCTCTGACCACCCCCCTTTCCTCTCAGCCCACATCTGATTCAACCCATTCTCTCTCCACGTGTCTCTGCTATTCAATCCATCTACAACTGTGGTTTCAACCAGACCCACACCCCCCATCTCTTACCTGGAGGACCCTCCTTTCACCTTGACCCTCACAACCCACTGCCCCATGTCACTTCCTGCTTCCCATTGCTAATGTAGGAGATGTGTTTTTGTTTGTTTTGAGATGGAGTCTCGCTCTGTTGCCAGGCTGGAGTACAATGGCACGATCTTGGCTGAAACCTCTGCTTCCCAGGTTGAAGTGATTCTCCTGCCTCAGCCTCCCAAGTAGCTGGAACTATGGGCACCTGCCAGCACACCCGGCTATTTTTTTGTATTTTTAGTAGAGATCGGGTTGCACCATGTTGGCCAGGATGGTCTTGATCTCTTGACCTCATGATCTGTGATCTACCCGCCTTGGCCTCCCAGAATGCTGGAATTACAGGCATGAGCCACTGTGTCTGGCCATTTTTTTTTTTTTTTGAGACAGTTTCACTCTTGCCGCCCAGCCTGGAGTGCAGTGGCACAGTCTCTGCTCACTGCAACCTCCACCTACCAGGTTCAAGTGATTCTCCTGCCTCAGCCTCCTGAGTAGCTGGGAGTACAGCCACCTGCCACCACACTCGGCTAATTTTTGCATTTTTAGTAGAGACAGGATTTCACCATGTTAACTAGGCTGGTCTTGAACTCCTGGCCTCAAGTGATCCGCCTGCTTTGGCTTTCCAAAGTGCTGGGATTACAGGTGTGAGCCACTAAGCCTTGCCAAGAGATGTCTTTTTGAGTCATATATAGAATCCTATCACTTCCTGCTACCCCTTGTGAATGTAAGATAATGTCGAGATGACTTGGCCAGACATGCAAGGTGCTTCTGGGTCTGGTTTCTGTCTCGCTCCTCAACCTCACATCTCATGCTGCTCTGGTGCCCTCTGTGTTCCCTTTTTGTTTGTCTTTTGAAACCGTGTCTCACTGTTGCCCAGGCTGGAGTGCAGTGATGCAATCACAGCTCACTGCAGCCTCCACCTCCTGGGCTCAAGCAATCCTCCCATCCCAGCCTCCTGAGTAGCTGGGACCACAGGTATGCACCACTACACCCCACTAATTTTTAAATTTTTTCATAGAGATGAAGTCTCACTATGTTGCCCAGGCTCGTCTCAAACTCCTGGACTCAAGTAATCCTTATACCTTGGCCTTCCAAAGCACTGGGATTACAGGTGGGAGCCCTGGGCCTAGAAACATCTTTTGAATGATACAAGAGTCTGGAAAGTGGTGGAAGATTCCAGAAAGTGGTGGAAGATTCTGGAAAGCAAAGCAAGATTCCAGAAAGTGAATGGGTAAGTTTATCAACACGTGCAATTAAATGATAGCAGGGGGGTAGTCCACTCCAGCCTGGGCGACAGAAAAACAAAAACAAACAAACAAAAAACAGACAAAAAAGAAATAACTTGCCCCTTTATACTATCAGGAAGATCTAGCGGCTCAAGATAGACAGCTTCCTTCTGGAATCAAACCTGGCCTGGGTCGTTATGTTTTCAAAGTGGAAAGCTGGACCAACCTCCAATTTTGACAGTGAAATCATGCGCGACCATGCAGTTTCTGGCCGCCAGGTCCCGATGCACAAACTTCTTGGCGTTCAGGTAAGCCATCCCATCAGCAATCTCTGCTGCCATCTGAATCATCTCTTGCAGGGTGGGGGGAGGGCGGCCCGGATTGTTCTAAAATGGAAACATGGGGTTGGTGTTTCAGCAGCACTGGTATCTGAGGAGGCTGGGAGCCAGTGCCCCACCGAGCACCCCGCTGGATTCCCTGAGGCAGCTCACCTCAGCCTCTGGCCGCAGAGAACGGAGGTAGCTCTTCAGGTCTCCGTGAGCCATCAGCTCCATCACCACCAGCGTGGGCTGGCCTTTGGACACCACTCCCAGAAGGCGCACCTGCATATCAAGCAATCAGGGCTCCTGGAGAAGGGTCCGTGATTCTACTCCCCAAGGTTCTCCCTGCCTGGTGTCCATGTCACACACAGCACCCTGTGACCTGGATGCAGGGAGCTCAGCCCTGGTCTAGGGGAGCAGATGGACCTGCCCAGACAGCAGACAGACAGGCCTTTGTATTTTAACTGTAACCCCTGTCTGGCTCTCTGTTCTGTGCCACATCCACAGGGCCCAGCCCCTCATGTCCTCTAAGTCTCTGCTCAAAGACACCCCTGCCCAGCCCTCCTTTACTCCCTTTCTTCACGATTCCATAGATTTCCTCCTAATGCATAAAGGGTTTGAAGTAGGTTGGGGGCGGCGGCTTATGCCTATCATCCCAGCACTGTGGGAGGCTGACGCAGGTGGATCACCTGAAGTCAGGAGTTTGAGACCAGCCTGGTCAACATAGTGAAACCCCATCTCTACTGAAAATACAAAAATCAGCTGGGTGTGGTGGTGGGCGCTGGCCATCCTGGCTACTCAGAAGACTGAGACAAGAAAATTGCTTGAACCTGGGAGGTAGAGGTTGCAGGGAGCTGAGATTGCCCCACTGCACTCCAGCCTGGGTGACAGAGTGAGACTCTGTCTTAAAAAATATATAAAAATAGACTGGGCATGCTGGTTCATGCCTGTAATCCCAGCACTTTGGGAGGCCTTTGAGGGCAGATCACAAGGTCAAGAGATCGAGACCATCCCGGTCAACATGGTGAAACCCCGACTGAACTAAAAATACAAAAATTAGCTGGATGTGGTGGTGGGTGCCTGTAATCCCAGCTACTCAGGAGACTGAGGCAGGAAAATCTCTTGAACCCGGAGGCAGAGGTTGCAGTGAGACAAGATTGCGCCACTGCACTCCACCCTGGGTGACAGAGAAAGAGAGAGAGAGAGACACTGTCTTAAAAATATATAAAAATAAAAATAAAGGGTTTGGAGTCTCTCCATGTGTTGTTTAGGAAGCTCTACAGGGGCAGAAATCCACTGTATCACAGAGACAAGAGCAGGGCTTTAAATGCCTCATAAATATGTGTGGCAAGGATGAAAGCACATGGGACCCAAAGAGAGACAAAGCGGTTGTTGGAGCTGAAAGCCAGGAAGAGTTTGTGCTGCCTTCAGTGGAGGGTAGGAATGAGGGCAGGTGATATGGGGTGGACCTCTGTGTGGTCCATGATTACAAAGGAGCCAGGAAGAGGAAAGAAATGGAGGATTCTAAAAAGCATGGAAGATTCTGGAAAATGATGGAAGATTCCAGAAGGTGATGGAAGATTCCAGAAAGCAATGAAGGATTCCAGAAAGTGATGGGACAGTGATAGAGTCTGGTTCCAGGCGAAGAGGATGGGATTTGAGAAGGGAAAGATCCCTCCCCACACCGTTAGGATGGAAAGCTTAGTGCAGTAGGGGTTGGGCAGAGGGTTACACTCAGTATCCTCTGTTGCTCTGTGCAGGAGGAGGAGGAGGCAGAGAGAGGGAAGGGGCAGGAAGGCAAGCCTGTGTCCCATCCCTGCTGGACTCACCACATGATGGCAGGTGAAGCCCTTCATGACTGAGGCCTCATTGAGGAACTCAATCCGCTCTCGGAGACTGGCTGACTCGTTGACCGTCTTCACCGCCACGCGGGTCTCTGCCTCACCCTTGATGACATCCTTGGCGTTGCCCTCATACACCATGCCAAAGGAGCCCTGCCCCAGCTCACGAAGGAGGGTGATCTTCTCTCGAGGCACCTCCCACTCGTCCGGCACGTACACAGAGCATGGAAACACTACTTCTCACTTATCTACACAGCATCCTTGGTGGATCCCTTGGGGGGTCTGCAGCCACCTTCCACCCAAGCCCTCACCCAGACCCCCTCAAAAACACTCATGAAGTGAGTTCTGTGATCCAGGGCTCATGCCAGGCACTGGGTATATGGCCAAGAACAGGATGGGCGTCTGTACCCATGGAGGGCATGGCAGAGACTCAGGAAGGAGCCATAACAGGTCCAAGATCCTGCCCAATATGTCCAGAGGCAAGCCTGCATCCCCCTTCTTGTCTGATTTCAGACCCTTGCTGCAGAGTGATGCTTCTTCCCACCTGAGACTACTGTTTCTGCAAAGTGCCAAGAGGATGGAAGACAGGTTGTAATAGGTGGGAAAAAATTAAAAAGCCAGGATGCTTGGCAGCTCTTCACAGGAAAAGGTGAAGTCTTTTTCACCACCTCTTGGCCCTAGGCATGACCTTGTGAGTTATTTTGGTCAATGGGAATCAGCAGGAATGACCCAGGCAGAGACTTGGAATGGACTAATGCCCTGGAGCTTGCCCTCCCTTGTTACTGGGCACCAACAGAGTACCATGTAATGAAGTCTCAGCCAGTCTGCTGGAGCCTAAGAGGCCACATGGACAGGAGGAGGCTCAGCCTCCCCCAGCTTAGGCCCCCTGACCTTGGGAACATCCAGCCTGCCGACCACCAGACATGTGAGTGAAATCATCTAAGACTACTGAGCACTAGCTGACACACCAGCAAAATGTACCTACATGGGTGAAGCCAGGCAAGACCAAAAGAACCGTCCAGCTGAGCCCAGCCCAAGTGGTTGACCCTGCCCAAGGGTCCCAGACCAGCTAGATGAGCCCATTCAGGCAGGGGCCAGATACCATGTGTCCAGATGCACACAGTAATGAAGTTTCTGCAGCAAGGGCAGTTTAGCAAACTCAATAAGAGGGCTTTTCTTGGCCTCTCTGGGGAACCCATCCTTCACTCTCACTCAATAGTGAAAGCAAAGGAAGCTGATGAGTGAGTAGGGTTCTGGCCACCCACAGGGAAGGGATGGTACTCACCATCACTGGCACTGAGATACTCAGGGTTTGAAGAAGCATAAAGTGGTCCCAGTGGTCCATCTTGCTGCCTGGAGGAGAAAAATGATGCACGTTAGCTTGAGATTCTCTTGGAATTTTGAGAGTCACCACAAAGGGGTTACATACAAGACTCTCCAAGGCAAATGGCAGCCCTTACCAGCAGAATCCCCATAATCCTAGATGCAGTCTAGGACAGGGATGGGGGACCTTTATATTTTGAATGAAAGCCCATCAGGATGGGGGACCTTTATGTTTTGAATGGAAGCCCATCAGACAGGTACTTAAGTGCAACAGCATGAGAGCACTCACTCTTCCCTGGATGGTTTTTCTTTTACATTTCAGAGTTGGAGTCTTGCTGTGTTGTGGCTGGAGGGCAACAGTCTAATCATAACTCACTGCAGTCTCAATCTCCTAGGTTCCAGAGATTCTCCCACCTTAGCTTTCTGAGTAGCTAGGAATACAGGTACTCACCACCACACCTAGCTAATTTTAAAAATATTGTAGAGACAAGGTCTCACTATGTTGCCCAGGCTGGTCTTGAACTCCTCCTGGTCAAGAGATCCTGCTGCCTCAGCTTCCTGAGTAGCTGGGATTATAGATGTGCATGCACCACCATGCCGGGCTCTGAGTGGGTGGCTCTTATTATAATTTATGGCCGTCCACATAACACTTAAAAGTCACTCAGTCAGTACTGTTCTAGAGTGAGATTGTCCCGGCTGATGAGAAACAATTATTACATTTTCAGGAAACTAGTAATCTAGTTGTGAAATACAACCATCATTGAAGATTAAATTATACAATGCCTTCCAAATAGAACAAAAAATTTAAATTATAGAGGCTTACAATTAAATAAATTATCCTAAAAGCAAAGACAATACATGTTTAAAACTGATCACTTCCTAACTCTCATACTACATTTTTCTATGATCAATGCAGTTGAGGTTATGTACGCTATATCATTTATGTACCATATTGTATCCATAGGGGAGATATAACAGGGAGCTGTCATGTACCTCTTTTTTTTTTTTTTTGAGACAGAGTTTTGCTCTTGTTACCCAGGCTGGAGTGCAATGGCGTGATCTCGGCTCGCCGCAACCTCCGCCTCCTGGGTTCAGGCAATTCTCCTGCCTCAGCCTTCTGAGTAGCTGGGATTACAGGCACGC
>CAUYOR010179255.1:0-11233 GCA_963573925.1 Callimico goeldii | reverse complement strand
TAATTTTTTATATCTTTAGTAGAGACGGGGTTTCACTATTTTGACCAGAATGGTCTCGATCTCATGACCTCGTGATCCACCCGCCTCGGCCTCCCAAAGTGCTGGGATTACAGGCGTGAGCCACCGCGCCCGGCCCAACTTATCTTATCTTAATCTCTACAATTTGCAGTTTATAAAATTATAGCGTAAGCATAACCCAGACTGTTATTTAACTTTACCTGTGAGGTGATTGAATGGAGTGGATGATTAATCAAGTTTATAGAGTCTGCAAATGGCAGAGCGAGGATGCAGACTTCAGTTTCTTCTATGACTCAATAGTGCTACCCTGTCCCCACTTTGCTACCTGAAATTCTCCTATCTGGGCGATTGCAGGTCTTAACTTCTAGGAGCACTAAGTACTTGAGTGTGTACTAAATACATCTGTGCATATTGTTCTAATGTGTATATATATGTTTACTAAATCCATTAACAAAATTGCTTTACATAAATGGGAAACGTTGTATCAGATAGATTGAAAGAAATCCAAAAGAAAATCACAAGAAATCTAAATTCTCAAGTACCCTGAATTTTCCTACTAGTACTTTGTTCTCTGGTCTCTTTTAAAATCTCTATCCTGTTTTGCAGTTTAATAATGAATTCCCTTGTCTCCTATTGTGAAGTCAAATAATGTTTAATAACTACAGGCGTTTTAGCTTGTTTGTCCAGTCATTTTTATTTATTTAGTTAGTTAGGGTCTTCATTTGTACCCAGGCTGCTGCAGCCTCAATTTCTTGGGTGCAAGTGATCCTCCTGCGTCAGCCTCCAGAGTAGCTGGGACTATAAGTATGTACCACCATACCTGACTAATATTTTTCTTTCTTTTTTTTTTTTTTTAAGGAATAGTCTCACTATGTTGCCCAGGCTGGTCTTGAATACCTGATCTCAAGCAATCCTCCCATCTCGGCCTCCCAAATCCCTGCTGGGATTATAGGTAGGAGCCACTGTACTCTGACTGTCTATTCATTTGTTCAGCGCTTATTGAATCCTGTCTAGATACTAATTATTGTATTTGGTCTAGGGATTAAAAAATAAAAAGCAATTCCTCTTTCCAGGGAGCATGTCACATTGTGAACAAGGCAGAGAATTTAGCAGAGACCATGGTCTTTATACTGGTTACCAAGTAAGGATTATATACACTAGTTTGTCTTTCACTATGCCACTTTCCTTTCCTATTGTTGCACAACTCAAGAAAATGGAATTCTGCTTTACTATATGCCTTCCGATTCTGAACGGCTCTGCAAAAGCCCAGAGTTCTATCTGTCTTTTATATAAACTCAGGAAGGATGTCCTTTCATTCACAGAGTTTCTCAAAACTGTTTCTCTTCTCTAGAAAATATTCCACATCTATTTCTGTGCAAACATTGCGCAGTATAATTTTGTAGCACAATACATTTTGCTATTGTGATAAGATTTGGTTTTCTGTTAGAGTGGAGACTCTCAAAGTATGGTTTGTGGAAGCTTGAGGGAGTCCCTAGGAGTCTGTGAAGCCAACACTATTCATAACAGTAAGAATGTATTTGTCCTTTGTACTGTTTTGACATTTACCCTGGTGGTGCAAAGCCATAGTCGGTTAAACTGTGGTGCCTTAGCTGTAGGCAGTGGGCCCAATTGTTGGCAGAAGTTACTGTGATATAGGCAGTGGGCCCAAATTGTTGGCAGAAGTTACTGTGATATAGGCAGTGGGCCCAATTATTGGCAGAAGTTACTGTGGTCTTCTTCACCACAGAACAAAAAAATAAAATCAGTTTGCTCTGAGCATGCCCTTGAAAAGGGAGTACAAATAATCACTTCTCTTACATTCTGTCCTTAAGTACACGTCTTTCCAAATATATTCTGCATAAACCACTCTGCTGCACAGTGCAGTATGACAGCTGCCTCAAAGAAAGCATTTGTACAATTGTTCAAGTTGTGAACTGAACTAGCTGGGATTTATACAGAACACTATTTTTACTTGAAAGAAGGACTGACAAACTATGGTTTTTCAATCCTGTTATTTGGTAGGTATTTCCTCAAAAATGAATAAACTGAGCTTCTTGGGAAGACACTGATAGTATATGTTGTCCATAATAAAACCCAACCTCTCAAGTGAAAAACTAGAATTTTATAAGTCTTATATTTGCTATCATAAACTTGAAAGACTATCAATACTTAAAGATGTTTCTGATGAGATTAGTGATGAAATTAAGAATTGTGGGCTTTCACCTATATCTTATAATTAAAAAATTAACATTTAGAAAATCTGCGTAAGAAATACTTTTCAAACGACTCATACATGATAGCACAAAATCGCATGTGGGTAAATGTTTAAAGTACAAAATAGTCCAATAGATTTTTACATAGCAGAGTGAAAAAGAAGTTTTATTATGGTTTCAGATTCCATCTTAAAGAAAGCAGCACTTGGTGAGTTTTGGTGTAGTATCGAAGAAGAATATGCACAGTTATCAGAAAGATTCTAAAAGATATCCTTATTCCATTTTCAACTATATACCTCTGTGAGGCTGGATCTTATTTTTTATTTACTTCAACCAAAAAACCCCAACACCACTCTATATTGTATATTATAATAAACTGAATGTAGAAGCAGATACAAGAGACCAAGTGTTTTCTTTTAAGCCAGACATTAAAAGAGATTTGCAAAAATACAAAATAATGCTACTCTTCTAATTAAATGTTTTTATTTTAGAATATATAATTATTTTTTATAAAACTATTTATGTTAACATTTAACTGGATAATTGTTACTTTAAAATGAATTAATAAATATATACCTTAACATTTCTCAGTTTAAAATTTTGAGTATTGATGTTGTTGATAATGCTACCTCTATAAACAAAAGCTTTTTGCTGTTCTTAATAATTTACAAAATCTTTTTATTGTGAGCTTCTTTAGACATATAGAGAAGTTGTAAAAATAGTACAGAGAGTTTTCAAATATCCTTCTTCAGCATTTCACAATGTGAACATCTTACATAACCATGGTATACTTATCAGATCAGGAAATTAGCATTAGTACAAGGCCATTAACAAAATAAAAACCCCATTTAAGCTTTTCCATTAATGTCTTTTTTTGTTTTTGGTTCCAGGAACGGGTTCAGAATCCCACATCACATTCTGTTATTACTTTTGACTGGTTTCCTGATGTCTGGAACAGTTTCTCAGTCTTTCTTCATTTTCAAGAGTGCGAAAGGATCTCGAGACCAAAAGTCTGGGAACTACGGGTTTAGAGTCACAGTACTGACTTCTCAAAATGACTTTTGTAAGTAAAAGTGCTTTTAGTCTGTAGATAACACATGTTATTGTACACATCATTTAAAGTATTTTTATTTAAGCAAATTAAAAAATTCTTCCTTTTATGACAATTTGGCTAATTATTACTAGATGTAGTTCAAAATAAGCTAAAGGTTAAACCAGATAATTCTTGTCTATTTTAAAAATAGATATGTCTAACAGTATTTAAAATAATTCCCACTGAAATACTCATAGTAACTTATTCTGGTGATCTAAAGTATAATCTGACCAGCTCTAAAAATATTGCTGACATATCTCTACATGGAATTAACTTACCAGTGAGAGGATGATAGTTTGTGATTGATTACTAAGACTGAAATTTGGCTTTGTCTAAATAAATCTTAGTATTTTTTATGCTTCAAAATATACTGAATCAACAAGTCAGAGAAAAACTGAACATTGAGTGGAAACAATTACCCATTTGTTTTCCTGGAGACTCTCTCAATGGCTTACACAGGAGTGCATTCTATTTCCAGGTCTGTTTGACAGAGCAGCAGAGATGACCTTTGTTTGTACAATGTCATTCCCTATGAAAACATGACAGTTCAGAATTAAGAGAAGGCATATTATCTTTTAAAAATTATTCAATAAATTATCTACTTTCAATTATAATGGAACTTTGGTAATGCTAACATTGAATGACTGGCCTAAGAAATCACCAGATTTTCTAGTCAAGTTCTTTTTACCTTTAATTCTATAAAACACTATGTCAGTCCAGGGAATTGGGTTTTGGCAACACATCTAAGTTCATAGAATGACAAGGCTTTAGTGTATTATTCTGTATTATTCCTTTCTTACTGATGCACATACTTTGACTATCTTAATGGGTTTCAGCAATAGTTTATTTAATCATTAGAGAAACATGAGTAGCAGTTAGTACATTTAGTAAAGAAAATACTCTTCTGCAATTATTTTATTGAAGGTTTGATAGTTGATGTTTACTATAAGTATTGTCTCAGAAAAGATTTATGGACTTTTCTAAAAATTTATGAGATATTTAAGTTAAATAAGTACTATATTGAATATTTTACTACTTCAAAAAATTATGTAAAAATAAATTTTGGATTGTAATAAGAACAGGAGAAGAAAGCCACTTCCGAGTTGATATTACCTTGATAGCAGCTGGATTCCATAGCAAAAACCTGAAATCAGCAAAGGGTACCAATCACATATACCTAAATTGGGTAGAAGAAATTCAACTTCTGGGATTTTCCTTTTTCTTTGGTTTGCCTCGTATTTTAGTCTATTTTTATGCTGCTGATAAAGACATACACAAGACTGGGAAGAAAAACAGGCTTAATTGGACTTACAGTTCCACATGGCTGGAGGGGCTTGAGAATCATGGCAGAAGACTAAAGGAACCTTTTACATGGCAGTGGCAAAAGAAAATACGAAGGATGCAAAAGTGGAACCCCCTGATAAACCCATCAGATCTTGTGAAACTTATTCACTACCATGAGAACAGCATAAGAAAACTGCCCTTATGATTCAAATAATCTCCCACTGGGTCCCTCCCACAACACATGGGAATTATGGGAGCACAATTCTAGATGAGATTTGGGTAGGGACACAGAGCCAAACCGCATCGTTCTGCCCCTGGCCCCTCCAAATTCCATATCCTCACGTTTCAAAACCAATCATGCCTTCCCAACAGTCCCCCAAACTCTTAACTCATTTCACCACTAACCAAAAAGTACACAGTCCAAAGTCTCATTTGAGACAAGGCAAGTCACTTCTACATATGAACCTGAAAAATCAAAAGTAAGCTTGTTACTTCGTAGATACAGTAGGGGTACAGGTATTGGGTAAATACAGCCATTCCAAAGGAGAGAAATTGGCCAAAACAAAGGGGTTACAGGGCCCATGCAAGCTCAAAATCCAGCAGGACAGTCAAATTTTAAAGCTCCAAAATGATCTCCTTTGACTCCAGGTCTCACATCCAGGTCACACTGATACAAGAGTGGGTTCCTATCGTCTTGGGCAGCTCTGCCCTGTGACTTCACAGGGTATAGCCCCGTCCCAGCTGCTTTTACAAGGTGGTACTGTCTATGGCTTTTCCCGGTGCACCAGGCAAGCGATTGATGGATTGATCTATTCATTCTCAGGTCTGGAGGTTGGTGGCCCTCTTCTCGCAACTCTTCTAGGCAGTGCCCCAGTAGGGACTCTGTGTGGGGGTTCTGACCCCCAAATTTCTCTTCTGTACTGCTCTAGTAGAGGTTTTCCGTGAGGGCCCTGCTTCTGCAGCAAACTTTTGCCTGGCATCCATGCATTTCTGTACATCCCCTGAAATCTAGGCAGAGGTTCCCAAACCTTGATTCTTGACATCTATGCAATGCAGGCTCAACATCACATGGAAGCTGCCAAAGCCTGAGGTTTCCACCCTTTGAAGCAACAGCCTGAGCTGTATCTTGCCCCTCTTAGTCATGGCTGGAGTTGCTGGGACACAGGGCACCAAATCCCTAGACTTTACACAGCATAGGGACCCTGGGTCCAGCCCACGAAACCAAACACTATTTTTTCCTAGGCCTTCAGGCCTGTGATGGGGGAGGTACTGTGAAGACCTCTGACACTCCCTGGAGACATTTTCTCCATGTCTTGGGGATTAACATTTTGCTCCTTGTTACTTATGCAAATTTCTATAGGTGGTTTGAATTTCTCCTCAGAAAATGGGATTTTTCTTTTCTGTCACATTGTCAGGCTGCACATTTTCCAAACTTTTATGCTCTGCTTCCTTTATGAAACTGAATGTCATAAACAACACCCAAGTCACATCTTGAATGCTTTGCTACTTAGAAATTTCTTCCACCAGATATGCTTAATCATCTTTCTCAATTTCAAAATTCTACAAATCTCTAGAGCAGTGGCAAAATGCCACCAGTTACTTTGCTAATGCATAACAAGCATCACCTTTGCTCCAGTTCCCAACATGTTCCTCATCTCCATCTGAAACCACCTTAGCCTGGACCTTATTGTCCATACCGCTAACAGTGTTTTGGGCAAAGCCATTCAAGAAGTCTTTAGGAAGTTCCAAACTTTCCCACATTTTCCTTTCTTCTTCTGAGCCCTCCAAACCGTTCCAACCTCTCTGCCTGTTACCCAGTTCCAAAGGCACTTTCACATTTTCAGGTAAGTTTTCTGCAGTACCCCACTCTGCTGGTACCAATTTACTGTATTAGTCTGTTTTTATGCTGCTGATAAAGACATACCCAAGACTGGGAAGAAAAAGAGATTTAATCGGACTTATGGTTCCACATGGCTGGGGAGGCCTCAGAGTCATGGTGGGAGGCAAAAGGCAATTCTTACATGGCAGCTAGAGAAAATGAGAAGAATGCAAATATGGAAACCCCTGATAAACTCATCAGATCTCCTGAGACTTATTCACTACTATGAGAAAAGTATGAGGAAAACTGCCCCCATGATTCAAATTATCTCCCACCAGGTTCCTCCCACACCATGTGGGGACACAGAGCCAAACCATATCAGTTGATGATTGATAAAGAAGGAAAACAGTAAGGAAAATTGAGAGAGAATTATTCTTAATATGTATATATAAAACCTTAGAAAAACCTTTACTAAACTCATATTTATCTGGTTTGAAACAAAGAAGAATATGCCTCAGGTAACATCAGCTGATCATTTATTCCTTTGATCTAATAATGCCAAGCACTCTTCTAGTTTCTGAATGATATATATTCTGTCCATTCATACAAGGAAACATTTCTTCAGTGACTGTTATGTGTTAGACAACAGGCAGGACAGTATGGTTATAAAGATGAAAGAAACTCAGCCTCTGTCCATGGGGAGCTTACAGATTAGTTACAGACACAAGCATACAAACATAACATGGAACTAGCAGTAAAGACTGAGTTTATACTTAAAGAACTAAGTGCTACAGTCCATTGTAAACTGAGTGATCATGGAAATCACCAGAGAAATGCAACTTCACATGGACTTTGCAGCAAGGGGTGGTCTTGCATAGGTGGAAGTGGGAAAGCAGAGGTCATTCTAGGTGGGAAGATTAAAAACATGGAAGAAAATGTACAAGAAATGACACAAAGCTAGCTTAACGAGGAGAGGGTGCTGTACTATATTTTCTCTTTCATTTGCTTCCAATTCAAAGACAGCAGTCTTGGTATTGCTAAGATGATTTTGATGGCACTCTACAGAATTTATGTTTCATGCACTTACAACTCTTACTTATGTATTTCTCCCTGTTACTTCCCTTCTCTTTGAATCTCACTTTCATTCTTTTTTTTTCTCTCTCACTTTTTAGCTTACATCGGTAGTTCCAATAGACATTGTTCAGATGTACTAATGGCTTTGCTTTTGTAGAAGTTCTTAAACTTGTTATATCTTCAGGACAGGTGAGAATTTGGAGGGAGGGTGCTGGTAGGTGATTGCGATTAAAAAGTGTCTTCCAAATAAAAATTTTAACCTGTAGTTCAAGATATATTCCTCAAAAGAAAAATTTAATCTTTTCTTAAGGCTTATATTGTAAAAAGTATACCCTTGTTTTTGTAGTATATGAAAAATTGATATCTCTTTTTAAAGACCACTTAAGCCAAATATCATGGTGAATAGTCAAAGAAAAAAAAGATGTTGATTGTGACATCAATTTTAGAAAACGAAACTGTTATGCAATGTTATTATAATTCCATCTATATGTTAACATGACTAAGAATAAATCAAATATTAATTTTGATTGGTGTAAATTTTTAGACAAATTAATATATTAAGATATGATCTTTTTTCATTTCATGTTTGACTGTGCAGTGTAATTATAAAGTCATTTATCCTGAAGATCAATCTCTAATCCTTTGTAAGTCATCATTCTTGCTTCTTTCTTATCATTCTTTCCCTTTTCTCTAGACTCTTCACTAGTCTAACTTTACTGAGCATTAATTTTTCAAAGTCTTTGTGTATGTTTCATGCAATATTCCAATTTTAATTTCTCTATGCAAGTGATTTCCATGGCATTATTGGATGTCCCAGATCAATAAGAGATGGATGCCCAAAAGTATCAGTAAACACTAGACTTATTTGGGAAATAGTGTGAATTTATTAGTGAAGGTTTTCAGATTAGGATTTCTTTTGCTTATGTATGCAATATCACAACAGAAGGCACACATAGAATGAATAGTTGGATAATGTGACATTTCTGCCTATGTATAGAGTCTCCCAAGTGTACTTAGTTCCATTTTGGGGATTATTTGAGGCATCTCCAGAGCTCTGTTTGCTTGGGCAGACAGACACACCATTCATGCAGGGATAGATTTGAACTGATGGATCCTCTTCTAACCTGTCGGAATATCCTGCTTCTCTGCTTAGTTGTGGCTGAGGGACGATACTTAAAAAAAAATCAACTTATATCTTTTTATTTATTTATTTGACAAATAAATATTGTGCAGGTTTATTGTGTACAACATGATGTTTTAAAATATGCATACATTTTGGAATGACTAAATCAAGTTAATAACATGCATTACAAAATAACATATACATTACATATGCAATATTACATATGTACATACCCATAATTTTATATGTTTTTTAATATCAGAAGCTTTTTTCATGAAAAGTGAACTGATTTTATGATATTGTTTTAGATTAAAAGTTTTTAAAAAAGTTATTTTTCTCTTTTTTGTTGTTGTTTTTGTACGTTCCAATTTGTAGTTTAATGAAAATACTGACAAAAGCTGTTTATCATATTATACTGTTATATTTTGTAGTCATCTGCTTGGCTTTACTATTTAAAAATGTCACTTGTATCAACCTCCCCCCAAATACATAATTTTAAAAAATGTTTTATTTTAAGATAATGATACTATTTTGTTATGAAAATAGGACAAATTGATTAAGAGAAAATGTAAAAAAATACAGGAAAGTGGAGAAAAAGTCACCAGAACAACTACTGACATTTTTAATATTTTCTTTCAGTTTATCCCTATGCTAAATAGATTTTATGTATTTCAAATCAAATTGCAGATGATATTACACTTTCCTCTTTTCACCTGGTAGTAGGAAGAAAGCCTTAAAAACCCTTGATTGAATGGTTGGTATTTACAGACAAGCAAATGTATGGAAGAGGAACAAGACATCCAGCCTGAATCTGTTGAATGAACAAAAGGGGAAATGCCCTTAGGTGTCAGATGGAAGAAGGTTTTCTGGGAAGAGCAGACCTCCTGAATCACAAGCAGGAGGAGAAGAGCAGGGAGACTTCAAAGTGATTGAGACAAAAATGGAAGTAAAACAGCTTAAGGCTTTTTGAGATTGGGTTCCTGGCAGCGTAATTAGCAGATGGTTTCTTCTGAAGTTCAAGGGAAGAGAAGATGGTTGAAGGACACTCCAGGGACTGAGTGGGTGTTACAGAGCCAATGCTGTAGATGCCGTGTATACAGGCGAATTCCCCAGTGGTGTTTTCCAATATCAAGTTTAACTGGCATTGAAGATATAGACCAAAGGTAGGTAAATTATTTTGGCCTGTGCTTATAGGTTTATTTGACTCCATGAAGCTACCTGTCTCTGTCCTAGTGTGCTATAGCAGATGCAGGACTTCCATACAATACCTTAAAAGCTGTATCTCATTTTAAATATATTAAAAGAAACCCTGATCATACAAGTCAAGATTTTTAAGATCAGCTTTTGGTCAAATTTTTTTGCTTTATTTTTTTCTGGAGGTCAAAATGAATATTTAACTAAGTTGATTGCAGAGAAAGTTGCTACTCATTCTAAATAAATGTAGGTTTTTAGAAAAAGTGTTCTTACCAATTGCTTCAGTTGACTTTTTCAAACTTACATGGGAATCAAGATTCAGAACTGGTACACTAGTGGGAAGAGCCTGGAAAATAGACTATTGAAAGATTATAAGTTTGAACTAACAGAATCTTTAGTGCTGTTTTCTTTTCACAAGTCAGTGTGTAGTATACCTTGTTATTCTTTGTTTTCCTATAGTATCTTAATAATATTCCTGACTGTAAGGAAAAATTAACAGTATACACATGTTTTGACTTATAGAAAACCCAAACAATATTTAACAAAAAGATTTTTCTCAAATACTATTTGGAGATAACTATATTAGACACCATCTTAAATTTATTTCTCAATCTGCTTCCTTTTGAGACTTCCAGATTTTGGTGTTCTTTTCAGCATCACTCATTTTCTTTCATAATAAAGATACCCAATAAAAATATCATAATAAAGATCTGATAACAAATCTCCACTTTTGAAGTGTTACATTTCATATCTATGTGCCCACAGAGAATTCAGTATCAATATTGCATATACCAATGAATATCCCCTAAGCTTAAAACCTCTAAGTCTAGGATACTTGCAGTTATTTAGCAAATAATTTAATCCATGGCAAACATGAGTCTTAATACAAAAATTATCGAGTAGGCAAAAAAATAATTTAATGTATTTTGGACTGATTGCCAGTGCATTAAAAAAGTAGAGGTTTAAGGATGAGAATAATAAGTGTTTTTGTTTTTACTTAAATTTATATAAAAGGAGTGAAAATACAGTAGCCTATAGTACTTACTAGTGTGGTTATATTTTCAGCACTTAATAATTACTAGTTGAATTGTGTAATATGGAACTGTATCTGATATGGTTTGGCTCTGTGTACCTACCCAAATCTCATGTTGAATTATAATTTCCAGTATTCGGGGAATAGGAGGTGACAGTAGGAGGTGACTGGATCATTGGGGCAGATTTCCCCCTTGCTGTCCTCATGATAGTGAGTGAGTTCTTACAAGATTGGATGGTTTGGGCTGGGCGTGGTGGCTCAAGCCTGTAATCCCAGCACTTTGGGAGGCCGAGGCGGGTGGATCACGAGGTCATGAGATCGAGACCATTCTGGTCAAAATAGTGAAACCCCATCTCTACTAAAGATACAAAAAATTAGCTGG
>CAUYOR010179247.1:0-11447 GCA_963573925.1 Callimico goeldii | reverse complement strand
CTCTTTTCATCACTACTAAATACCTATTCTGATGATGGTTCCTAGTTCATTTCCAACTTTTTGCTTTGGCACAGATGAGTGTGTGTGTGTGTGTGTGTGTGTGTGTGTGTGTGTGTGTGTGTCTGTCTGTCTCTCTCTCTCTTTCTCTCTCTCTCTTTCTCTCTCTCTCTCTCTCTCTCTCTCTCTCTATATATATATATATATATATATCTTTCTGTCTCTATCTGTAACAAGCCAGTCAAGACTTTCATTTCTTGCAACACAGCAGATCACCCATATGTAGAGATCCACTCTAGTACATAACACCTAAAATATTGAACCAAACTTTATTTAAATAATATTGTAACTACACAGCTAAGGCAACAAGAAATCCTGGGAGGCAAGAAATCAGGAACTACTAAAGCCAAAGAAAGAAAAGCCTTGATGCCATGCCATTCACCAAATTACTAGTGATCCATTTTGCACTAGTAAACTAGAGACAAAGCTTTGGAGCTGGTAGAAAGCTTTGGAGCAGCTACAAGATCCCTGTAGAAAGCCAGGAGTCTCTAAAAAGCAACTGTTTCAGTGGATGAGTAAGAAAAAGGCAGTTTCACAGAACAACAACAACAACAAAAGATGGGAATGTCTCCATGTCTTGTCCTTAATTCTGCATGTAAAAGGAAGAAAAATGGGAAATCTTACCTGAAGATTTATAATTTATAATTCCTAATTATAAACCTACCAATGGCCAGGCATGGCTGCTCACACCTGTAATCTCAACACTTTGGGATGCTGAGGTAGAAGGATCCTCAAGGCCAGGAGTTTGAGACAGCCTGGGCAATACAGTGAGATTTCGGCTTTACAAAAAAATTTAAAAATTAACCAAGTGTGGGTGGCACATGCCTGGAGTCCCAGCTACTTGGAAGGCTGAGGCAGGAGGATAGCTTGAGCCCAGAAAACGGAGGCTGCAATGAGCCAAGATCACACCACTACACTCCAGCCTGGACAACAGAGCAAAACCCTGTCTCAAAAATAAAAAACCTACCAACTTGCAGATCTCAGGTCAGAATTCATACTATCCACACAGACAAGACAATCCAACCTCCAATTTTCACTGAAAAGGCTCTCAGGCTGGTAGTGACCTCAGATATCTGGCAAAAGTAGAGGAACAAACATTAAAACCAGGTGATATGGTTTGGCTGTGTCCCCACCCAGATTTCATCTGGGTGAAAAAAACAAAATCTGAACTGCAGCTCCCATACTTGCCAAATGTCATGGAAGGGGCATGGTGGGAGGCAATCAAATCATGGAGGTGGCTCTTTCCTATGCTGTCCTCATGAGAGTGAATAAATCACACACCATCTGATGGTTTTATAAAGGGGAGTTCCCATACACATGGTTCTCTTGCCTGCCGCCATGCTACACATGCCTTTGCTTGTTCTTCATCTTCCACCATGACTGTAAGCTGTCCTCAGCCATGTGGAACTGTAAATCCATTAAACCTCTTTTTCTTTATAAATTACATGGTCTCGGGTATGTCTTTATTAGGAGAGTGAGAACTAATACACCAGGCTTCAGGAAATTAACACAGATAAAGTTCCAAGTAACTTTGGTTTATGATTTAAATGTATGCAGAAACAAGCCACAAGGGTTCACAGAAAAAGCAAACTACAAAATAAGACCTGAATATATATGAATTATCTGATACAAAATAGGTGTGTTTAATAAAGAAATAAGAGAGTAATAAAAGTTTGATTAAGAAGAGACCATCAGAATTGACCAAACAGCTTCTTAAATGATATATTTGGAACTTCAAGAAACAAAAACTGTAATAATGATTTTGTTATAAATTTAATTTAAAAAGTTGAACAGCAAACTATACGAAGATAAAATAACGAAGGAATGGAAGTCAATCTAAATATAACTACAGTTTTCTGTGTGACACAGCACAGAGATAAAAAAAAAACGGAAAATATGAGAAAATACAAGACATGATGACTGAGAAGGTCTAACATACAACTAAGAGGTCCAGAGATAAAAAAACAGAGAAGATGAATGAGAGTCAATGTTCAAAAACAGAATATGAAGACACTAATTCTCAGATTCAAAACTCTAAAACACAAACCAAATTTTAAAAAATAAGTAACACTCAGATACATCACAGTCAAAGAGCAAACCTTAAAAACTGCAAGAAAAAAAAAAGAAAAGATAATTCCCACACAAAGGAATGTCACCTATGAACCATGTTGCATCCTTTCACCTAAGACCCTAAGACTGAGCTGGCCTCTCAACAGCAACAATGGTAACTCAAGGATAATAGGCTAAATGGTTGAGAGAAAATAACTGTTAATGTAGAACTCTAAATCCAACCAAAGTAGCTGTTTGAGAACCAAGATGAAACAATAAATACTGAAAAAATTACTAGAAATAGACCCTCTCTAAAAGAACTTCTACTTTAGGAATAACAACAACAACAACAAAATGATAGCAGAAGAAAAATCTGAGATGCAAAAAAGACCTCTCTCTCTCACTCGACACTCCATAGTACATCATCTTCACTTTACATTGGCAAAAACTCCAAACACACACAGAAGGAAAACCAATCTACTGGCAAGGAAAAAGAAAACACTCCACTGCAACCAAATGTACTACAGTAAGATAAGCTCTTGTCCTGACAAACCTAGAACTGTGTCTGCTACTACTTTGGCTGCACCTGAGAAAAACCTGAAGTACTGAGAAAAGTGGAGAGTGCAGAGATGGAGACAAAGAACAAAACTGGAACAGACCAGGAAGAGAATGAGAGAACTGATCCCAGAGGCAGAATCAAAAACAAAGTCTGGCTGAGCAAGGCTGTATATCCTCATATAGAGGATGGATGAAATTTCACAAACTGGGAAAAGACTACATGTTAAAATATCTCTTAGAAAATTAAGGGGTTATAATTCTTTAATATTTTAACACGAATTACCTTACTACATTTGCCTCTTCTGTGTGGCTTTAGCACAGCTAGGACCAACAGATAAAAATTATAGAAAAATATATTGGCTCAAGAGGATTAAAAACATTATAATAATCACGATTATACAATAGTGGATGGAGTGCTCTATAATATAGTGAGCTCTCTGCACTGGAGATTCCAAGGGTGATTCACTTTAAATAACTGACTACTCAAGGTCTCTTCAAGGCACAGGAAGTTCATGAGTTGCCTTTGTTATGCATAAGCAAATAGATTTTCTCCTTCCAGGTTTTCTTCCACATTCTAAACACCTATTCCAGAAAATTTCTTCCTGCTTTCTCCAGCTCTCTCTTCCATCTCTGAGCCAAAAAATACCCTAAGCATATGCAAGGTCAAAAGGAATGTTACTTAATTTATTTTACATTCATGGACATCCAGCATCAGAAACCCCAGGTACTTACCGAAATGCAAACTCCAGGCCCTACTATGAACCTATTGATTCTGAACCTCAGGGCTAAAGGAGAAAGAATTTGTACTCTAACAAGCTACCAATTTTTAACAAACTCTCCATGGTGATTCTTAGACACCTTAAAATTTGTGAACTGCCCTCTAAGGCAACAAAGTTTACAGCTTCTATAAAGACTGTTGTATTTCTTTCACTTAAACTGCCGAAAGAATCCTGAAACTTTTTGCAGCTTTCACTCACTAACAGCCTCTGACTCAGCAGAGATGACTGTGGCTATGCTTAACATAGATTCCCTTATTACTAAGAGTGCTGAAAGTTATACATACTAATCTCAGAATCAGGACAAAGAGACATAATTTTACTAGACAAATCACTTTAAAATAAGGCTTTTAAAGATTAGAATAATTGGGGAAGGAAGTATGTAATAGGGAAGAAGAAATGTACCAGTATGGGAGTTTCCAAATAGATAAAGGAACATAAAGGAACAAACGTGACCATAGACATTAATTAATACATTCATCAAACATTCATTGGTCAACTATAATGGGCCACAAAGGTATACAGGAAGTAGAATATATTAATGAACAAAATAGGCAAACACCCCTAATCCCATAAAGCTACATTCTAGCAACAGAAGATAAACAATACACATATTAAACAAATACATTCTAAAGCATCTTAAAAGGCAATCAATTTTACAGGACAACAAGAAAAAGACCAGAGTAAAGAGGTCACGAATACAGGCTGAACAGGGATAAATTAAAAGGTGATTAGAGAAGTCAATGTTTGAACAAAGACTTGAAGTGAGAAAGTACGCCTTGCAGAGTATCCATCTGAGGGAAGACCATTTTAAGCAGTGGTAACAACCAATACAAAGTCAGGAGAATGCATGGAATACGTGACGGATCAGTGTGCTAGACAGGAATATACAGGGAGAGGGTGTAACAAGATGAAGAAAAAAGAGTATCAGTTATAAGATTAAACGCTATTTTAAAGACTCAAGGTTTTTACTCTGAAAAAAAAAAAAAATTAAAGCAAGTAAAGGGGACTTTCAGTTTCCAGTGTAAGGAGTTTGGAATTTACTACCGCAACCTAACAAGTTAAAAGATGAACCAACTAAAAAATCAGTAACTCATTCTGGATCGTTAAGAGATGTGAGGATATAGGGCAAACTGCTGCCTCACGACTGGAGGAACAGGTAAATCCAGTGAGCAACAACTTATCAGAACAAAAACTCTCTAGCAGAAACCACTGTGAGAACCATTACCTGGGTAGAAAAACATCAAGTGTAATTAAGAAATTGCTGGAGGCAGGCTGGGCACAGTGGCTCATGCCTGTAATCCCAGTACTTTGGAAGGCCGAGTCCAAGGAGACCAGCCTGACCAACATGGAGAAATCCCAATTCTATTAAAAATACAAAAAGCAAGCCAGGTGTGGTAGCACATGCCTGTAATCCCAGCTACTCAAGAGGCTGAGGCAGGAGAATCACTTGAACCCAACCAAGAGGCAGAGGTTGCGGTGAGCCGAGATCGTGCCACTGCACTCCAGCCTGGGCAGCAAGAGCGAAACTTCATCTCAAAAAAAAAAAAAAGAGAGAGAGAAGAAATTGCTGGAGGCTCAGCAAAGACAGCACAAAGAATTAAAATCTACAGGGGAACCCATTCATATGGTAAGTCCCCTCGCACTTTCTCACTTTGGTTTTATCTCCAGAAACTCAACCATAGTACATAGGGGGAAAAGATCCCCTTCTTCTAACAAGTTTGGTGAAGGGGGAGGGAAGAACCATTTTGATAAACACCAGAGCACTCTGTTCTTCTTAACAAGCCTGCCTTCAGGAGAAACTATTTAGCCAGTACCTAACCTGTTGGGGCTTATCAGAGCCTAACTCAACTGGAGGAGGGGAAATAACCAACTCCAGCCCACTCTAGCCATTCTGTCCCACCTAAGAAAGAAGAAAACAACTTTGAAACATTTGCAAAGTTCATAGACTCAATAAAAGACTGAGACCAAATCACAAGAACACAGAGCACTTCTCAACACCTTAGCACCATACAACTAAAGACTTAATTACAGCAATTCCTTTTACTGAGTACATCATGTCAGACTATCAAAAAAAACTATAAGGCTGGGCACAGTGGCTCACACCTGTAATCCCAGCACTTTGGGAGGCTGAGACAAGAGGACTGTTTAAGCCCAGGAGTTTGAGACCAGCCTGGGCAATACAGTGAGACCCCATCTCTAGAAAAATAAAATTAGCATGGTGGCACACATCTGTAATCCCATCCACCTGGGAGGCCAAGGCTGCAGTGAACTATTAAATAGTTTTAAATATATATATTTTAAGTTCTGTAGAGACAATGAGAATATAGGTCAGAAACCTGGATCCACATAAAGAAAGCATGAGCTACATACAAGAAACGGATGAAGTGTAAAACTTTTTATTCATTTTTATTCTTATTTTGAGACAGGGTCTCACTCTCTCTCTGGTTGGAGCACAGTAGCATGATCATAGCAAACTGTAGCCTCAAACTCCTGAGCTCCAGCAATCCTTCTACCTCTGCCTCCTGAATGAGTAGCTAAGACAACAGGCATGCACCAACACACCTCATTTTCTTTTTAAGACAGAATCTCATTCTGTCCCCTAGGCACAATCTTGGCTCACTTCATGCTCTGCCTCCCGAGTTCAGCAATTCTCCTGCCTCAGCCTCCTACGTAGCTGGGACTACAGGTGTACGTCACCACATCCATCTAATTTTGTATTTTTGGTAGAGACAGGGTGTCATCATGTTGGTCAGGCTGGTCTCAAACTCCTGATCTCAAGTGATTTGCCTGCCTCAACCTCCCAAAGTGCTGGGATTACAGGTGTGAGTCACCATGCTGGGCTGATGCCTGGCTAATTTTTGTATTTTTTTTTTTTTTGTAGAGACAGGATTTCGATGTGATCTCTCCACATTGCCTAGGCTGGTTTTGAATCCCTGGCCTCAAGCAATCCTCCCACCTTGGCCTCTCAAAGCAGATTACAAGCATGAGACACCATGTCTTATTTTTCTTATTCTCAAATGGTCTAACAGAAACCAGTTGGTTCAAAACAATAATAGCAACAATTTATTCAATTATGGGTTCTTCTGCAAATATCTTGTGTGTGCATATATACATACATATTTTTGTATATGCTTATATATCAGTGAAATTAGTGACAGTAATGATACAAAGATGGGAGAGAGGAATCAGATTATTTTGTTATTATAAGGTACTCACACTACCTGTGAAACAGTATAGTTATTTGTATATAGGTTTGGATTTGTTATAAATGTATATTGCAAACTCTAGAGCAACCACTAACTGATGTGCTAAGAAAGGAGATAAATTATAATCATATAAAATGTTCTATTAAACTCCCCAAGAGGGCTGGGCACAGTGGCTCATGCCTGTAATCCCAGCAATTTGGGAGGCCAAGGTGGGCAGATCACTTGAAGCCAGGAGTTTGAGACTAGCATGGCCAACATGGTGAAACCCTACCTCTAACAAAAATACAAAACTTAGCCAGGTGTGATGGCAGGTGCCTATAATCCCAGCTACTCAGGAGGCTGAAGCAGGAGAATGGCTTGAACCTGGGAGGCAGAGGTTGCAGTGAGCCACCATCAAGCCACTGCACTCCAGCCTGGGCAAAAGAGTGAAACACTGCCTCAAAACAAAACAAACCACCAAGAGTAGGAGACAAAAAGAACAAGGGCAACAAACAGAAAACAGCAAACAATATAGTAGATATTAATCTAACTAAACCAATAATCACTTTGAACATCAATGGTCTCAAGGTACTAATTAGAAGACAGATTATGAGATGATCAAAAAACAAGACCCAACTACATGTTGTCTATTTAAATGTAAATAAACATATAAATTAGAAGTAAACAGAAAAATGTACCCTGCTAACACCAATAAAAAAATTTCAGAAAAAGCAGACTCAAAGCAAACAAAGTTATTAGAGATAAAGAAGGGCATTTCATAATGAGACATGGGTCAATTCTCCAAAAAGACATAGCGATCCTTAATGCATTTGCACCTATTGACACAGCATCAAACTACAAGAGGCAAAACTAATGGAACTGCAAGAAGAAACAGATTAAACTACTATTATAGTTGGAGACTCTAACACCCCTCAAATCAGAAATGGGCAGATCTAGCAGGCAAAAAATCATTAAGGATACAGCTGAATTCATCAATACCATACATCGACTGGATATAATCAACACTTATCAACCACTTCATCCAACAGCAGAAACACATTCTTCTCAAGTTCAACATGGAACATTCACCAAGACAGAAACATTCTGCAACATAAAACACACCTTAACAAATTTAAAAAATTGAAATAGTGTCTTCTCTCAAACCACAAAGGAATTAAATGAGAAGTCAATAACACAAAGAAAACTGAAAAAAATCCCAAAATGTGTGGAGATTAAACAAGACATTTCTAAACATGAATCAAAGAAGAAATCTCAAGATAAATTTTAAAATATTTTGAGCTAAGTGGAAAAAATGTATATCTTATTAAAATTTGTGGGATGCAGTGAAAGCAGGGCTTAAAGGAAAATGTATAGCATTGAGTGCATATATTAGATAAGAAAGATCTAAAATCAATACTCTAAGTTTCCATATGCTGAAACTAGAAAAAAAAGAGCAAATTAAATCCAAAATAAGCAGAAGAAAAGACATTAAGAGCAGAAATCAACGAAATTAAAAAGAGGAAATCAATAGAGAAAAATCAACAAAATGAAAACCTGGTCTTTTAAAAGATCAATAAACTCAATAAGCCTCTAGCTAAGCTCCTATCGGGGAACAAAAGGGAGGACACAAATTACTAATATCAGAAATGAAGAAAGGAACATCATTCTAGGTCCCATAGACATTAAAATGATAACCAAGACATACTATGAAAAACTCAATGTCCACTTATTTGATAACCTATAAGAAATGGACCAGTGCCTTAGAAAATGCAATCTGTGAAAACTCACTGAAGGCTAAAAAAGAAAAATTATATGACTATATCAGTAGATACAGAAAAAAGCATTTCACAAAATCCACACCCATTCATAATAAAAACTCTCAGCAAACTAAGAATAGAGGTGAACTTCCTCAATTTGATAAAGAACACCTACAAAAAGCCCAGCGCTAACATCATACTTAATTGTGAGAAACCAGCAGCTTTTCAGCTAAGATCAGGAACAAAGCAAGGATATCCCCACTCACCACTGCTTTTCAACACTGTACTAAAGTCCTAACTAATGTAATAACACCCCACAAGAAAAGGTATGAAGATGAAGAAGAAAGAAATAATAATGTCTTTGTTCACAGATAACAAGATCATCTACATGGAAAATTCAAAGGTACTGACCAAAACCTCCTAGAACTAATAAATTATACTAAGGTTGCAGAATAGAAAGTTAATATACAAAAGCCAATCACTTTCATATGTAACAGCAATGAACAAGTATAATTTCAAATTAAACTCATAACATTTACATCAACACCCCCCAAAGTAAAACAGGCATAAATCTAATGAAATATGTACACAGTCTATATGTGAAAAACAACAAAACTGATAAAAGAAATCAAAGAAAAACAAGAGATATTCCATGATCATGGATAGGAAGACTCAATACTGTTAAGATGTCAGGTTTTCCCAACTTGATCTATAGATTCAATGCAATCCCAATCAAAATCCCAACAAGTTATTTTGTGGATATTGACAAACTAATGTTGAAGTTTATATGGAAAGGCAAAAAACAAAACAACGAACACAATATTGAAACAGAAGAATAAAGTTGGAAGATTGACACTACTAGAGTTCATTTACTATAAACTAACAGTAATCGAGAAAGTATGGTATTGACAAAAGATTAGAAAAACAAACCAACAGGACAGAATGGAGAGCCCAAAAATAGACCCACATAACTACAGTCAACTGATCTTTGAAAGGAGCAAAGGCAGTACAATGGAACAAAGACAGTCTTTTCAACAAATGGTGCTACAGCAAAGTTTATTCAAAATGGATCACAGAAGCCACGTACATGCCTATAATCCCAGCTACTAGGGAGGCCAAGGCAGAAGAATTCCCTGAGCTTAATAGTTTAAGACCAACCTGAGCAACATAGCAAAACCCTGTCACTAAAATAAATAAATAAATTTAATCAATGGATCACAGATCTAAATATAAAATGCAAAACAATAAAAATCCTAGAAGATAACACAGGAGAAAACATAATTGACCTTGGATATGGTGATGTCTTTTTAGATACAACAATAGCATGATCCCTGAAAGAAATAATTGAAAAGCTGGACTTCCTTAAAATTAATGCTATGCAAAAAACAATGTCAAGAGAATGAGAACACAAATCACAGAGTGGGAGAAAATATTTTCATCTAATAAAGAACTGTTATCCAAAATATACAAGACTGCTTAAAATTCAACAATAACGAACCAATCAAGAAATGGACAGAAGACCTTAATAGACACTTCACCAAAAGAAGATACAAAGATGGCAAGCAAGCATATAAAAAAAAAATGCTCCACATCATATGTCATCAGGGAAATGCAAACTAAAACAATGACATACCACTACACACCAATTAAAATGGTCAAAATCCAAAACACTGATAATACCAAATGTTGGAGAGGATGTAGAACAACAGAAACTCTCATTCATTGCTGGCTGGAGTACAAAATAGTACAAACTGAAAGTCTGACAGTTTCTTACAAAGCTAAACATACTGTTACCATATGGTCCAGTAATTCTATTCCTTGGTATTTATCCAAAGGAACTGAAAACTTACATCCATACAAAAAAACCCACATACAGTTATTTATACCAGTTTTATTCATCACTGCCAAAATTTGGTAGTAATCAAGATGTCCTTGAGTTTGTGGATGGCTAAATAAGCTGTGGTACATCCAGACAATGGTATACTATTCAGCACTAAAATGAAATAAGCTAATAAGCCATGAAAAGACATGGAGGAATGTTGTTATACATATTATATTTCATTTATTTTTATACTAAGTTTTATTTATCCATTCACGAGTTGATGGGAACATAGGTTATTTCCAATTTTTGGCTGCTAAGAACATTTGTGTACCAGTTTATATGTGGATGTATGTTTTCACTTTTCTTGAATATATACCTAAGAGTGGAATTACAGGGTCATATGGTAACTCCATGTTTAACAAATGTTGAAGAGCAAACTGTTTTCCAAAGCAGCTGCACCATTTTACATTCCCATCAGCAGGGTGTAAAGGTTCCAATTCTCACATCCTTGCCAATACTTGCTATTGCCCGACTCTTTGATTACAGATATCCTTGTGGATATGAAGTGGTATTCTCCTTGTAGTTTTCATTTGCATATTGACAGCTAGCAATGTTGAACATTTTTTTATTGCATTTTAGGTTTTGGGGTACATGTGAAGAACATGCAAGATAGTTGTATAGGTACACACATGGCAGTGTGATTTGCTGCCTTCCTCCCCTTCACCTATATCTGGCATTTCTCCCCATGCTATCTCTCCCCAACTCCCCACCTCCCACTGTCCCTCCCCTATTCCCCCCAACAGACCCCAGTGTGTAGTGCTCCCCTCCCTGTGTCCATGTGTTCTCACTGTTCAACACCTGCCTATGAGTGAAAATATGCGGTGTTTGATTTTTCTGTTCTTGTGTCAGTTTGCTGAGAATGATGCTCTTCAGGTTCATCCATGGCCCTACAAAGGACACGAACTCATCGTTTTTGATGGCTGCATAATATTCCATGGTGTATATGTGCCACATTTTCCCTGTCCAGTCTATCATCGATTGGGCATTTGGGTTGGTTCCAGGTCTTTGCTATTGTAAATAGTGCTGCAATGAACATTTTTGTGCATGTGTCCTTATAGTAGAACAATTTATAGTCCTTTGGATATATACCCAGTAATGGGATTGCTGGGTCAAATGGAATTTCTATTTCTAGGTCCTTGAGGAATCGCCACACTGTCTTCCACAATGGTTGAACTAATTT